>CM035422.1:107615756-107730756 GCA_020310875.1 Ceratopteris richardii | reverse complement strand
TATATACATAAACATACACATACATACATATAAACACGCATATACACATGATACCATTTTTTCTTATCGATGCTTTGAAAGACTTTTCCTTTGATTACATCACATAGTCAAATTGAATAGGAAGACTCCTCACAAAGTGCAGCTTGTTTCTTGGTGATCTAAGTTCCTTCCTTAGGCTCATCAAAAGTTGAGGCTCAAGGGTGATAGAGAATATGTATACTCCAAATTGCATCAAAAGTATGTTGGAACCTTCTTAGGACCTCATAGATGGTTACCACAGTGAGCCAAAAAGTCAATTTCTCTTTGTTCCTTAGACAAAATCTCTAAGAATCTATATAGATAAAATAGACCCTCAAAGCTTTCAAACAAGCTACAAACCACTTCAATCCGATTTTGGGGAGTTATCATTTTTCTCAGGTCAATGCAAGCTTAAGCAGGCCTATGTATGCACAAATCTATAGAGTAGGAACACACATAACCCCAAACAAAAATTAGCTTCTCATTCCTCTGTAGGCTACTATAGGCCTATTTTTGCACAAGCATGTACAATATGAATTGACACAAATGTGTACATAAACATTGGCATAAACATCATAATCCTAAACTTATGCATAAACTATACATAAACATCATGATCATCAACATATATTTAAACATTATAATCATAAACTTTGACCGAAAAAAAGTAATCATAATTTTATTTAAATCTGAAAAATCTCAATATACAAGACAAAATCTCATGTATAGATAGATACATATCATCCATATGATGCATGCAAAATCTATGTATCTCTATATACAAAAATTGCATATATATGGTACAAATGCAAGAAACTGGGGCCAATGAGACAAAGTTTAGAAATGTGTATCACGAGGCTGAGGATTGAATGATGCAAAATGTGAGGGAGTGTCCTGGAATACAAATCAAAATTGTGTGAATGAAATGTATGTACATTAAAAAATATATCAGACAAAAAATAAAAAGATATATCAGACAAAAAATAAATGTATATATCAAATGATATCATCCTCATCGATGTATGTGTGTATGAATGTGTGTGTGTATGAGTTATGTGTGTATGAACATGTGTCCATGACTGTGTGTATGTATGCAAGAACAACAGAGAAAGAGTTTGTGTAAGAGATTGATAAAGAGAAAGAAAGTGAAATCTAAAAAGAGTGAGAAATCCATACCTGATGCACCGCGTGCTCTTGAAATTGGCTTTTCAAATGCCGCACATTTTTCTTTATGCACATCATTGAATAGAAATAAAAATATTACTCACTATAATGATCAGAATACGTGTTGTTATTTTTTTTTCGGAAGCCACTGCTAGGTAGTAGGATATAAGTTGTTGCCCAACCGATATACCAACCATCATATCAACAGTTTTGTCAATTCTATCACAAATCTTTTTGTTGATGGATATGTCTATGCCCATCATTTTTTCATTTTGTGTCTGCCAAAAAACCCTCATTTTGTTCTAGTGACATAAGATAGACTACTTATTGTCTATGCACGGTATGTGTGCATATGTGTACTCTCATTCACATATATACTAACAATATGTAGAGAATAGACTAGTGAGATCAATACATACACCATAAGGATATAAACCAGGTTAACATTAAGATAAAAATGATCATTAGAGGAATGACAACAAGATTAAATGACTAGACTTGAATTCCAAGTCATATACAAAGAGATATGCCTATGTGAAGTTCTCTACCTATGTGCACTACAAGAATAAAGGGGGTCTAGCGACACCCCCAATTGAAAAAAAGAAAGTGGATAAAGTCACTTAAGCAACCATGGCATTAGATAGCATCACATACATGATGCTCGAAGAGAGAAATAAAAAAATAAATCTTTTGCATCGAATAAGTGATGATGAGCATCACATAAGCGACGCATATATTATTCATCACTATCTGTGTCGACTTTTTGCGACTATGTTAGCGACGATTGCACAATGGATGC
Organism: Ceratopteris richardii; assembly: GCA_020310875.1. NCBI lineage: Eukaryota > Viridiplantae > Streptophyta > Polypodiopsida > Polypodiales > Pteridaceae > Ceratopteris > Ceratopteris richardii. The sequence goes on along the minus strand of CM035422.1, from coordinate 107,728,775 downwards.
GACGCTATAGCATTGCATAAGTGACACTTTGCAAATTTGAAAAAAAATTGATTTCTCTCGGCGCATTTGTGCCGGGTTCAAGTGAGAGAGGGAGAGCAAACGAGCGAAGGAGCAACGAATGAGTGAATGAGAGTGGAGGAGTGATCGAACGAGCAAATGTACATGCACATACATACACACACATGCATATACATACACACATATGCATACACACACATGCATACACACACATGCGCACATATACACATATACACACACATACATATACACATATACACACAAAATCATACACACACATAGACATATACATATACACATACACATACACATATAGATACTTGCACGTATACATACACATACATATACACACATGCATACACATGTGTATGCATACATACATAGACATGCATACACACACATGCACATACACACACACATACACACATGTTCACATATACACACATACACAAATGCACACATATATGATATGCATACACACACATTTACAAATGCACATATATGCATACACACACATACACATATAAGTACTTGCACATATACACATACACATATACATACACACACACATACACTCACATGCATACATACACACATATGCATACACCTTCATATGCATACATACATAGACATATGTATGATGGGGGGAAGTATCTCAACCCCTATGCAACGATGAAGCATGAATGACCTCCATAGGTACCCTTCTTTGACCTCTGCACACCCAAAATGCTCTTTCTCAGAGCATATGCAGATAACTCCATTGAGCATTTGTGGACCTATAGAACACACCAATAGCTTTCCACCAAAACAAATTTCACTCCAAATGAATGCTTATACAAAGAGAAACAATGCCCACAAGATGAGCTAGTTGAATGCTCACAATTGTTAATCGAATAGAGACCACACTTCACTCGAGCGAGATTTCGCAAAGATTATACAGAGAATGAATCTCAAAACTCGGCTAGTTTTAGAGGCCTATAATAGCTACCAAATGCCACCTAATTCATAGAAAATGGATAAATAGGGAAGGAGAACCAGCCCTTACAATAGAGAGAAAAATATTTCCAATAGAGTCTACATACATAGAGAGACTACTTAGAGAATGCCCCAAAGCCTTGGGCGGCATAAAATAGACTCCAATAGCTATCCAATTAGACAAAAGGTACATCAAATGGATACATAGGAAGGGAGAACCAATGTTAACAACTCAGGGGTAGAGAGTTGCAACATTGCCTACACACACACGACTAAAAGAAAACAAAGAAAGCAAGGGCTAGCTTAAAGCAAGGGGTTTGTTTATTAAAACTCCAACACTTAATGCTCACTTTCCATGAGCTAAAACACCATGAATGTGACCGAAAAGAATTTGGGATACATGCTCCTTTTATAATCAAAAGTGTGCCCCTAAACTCTAGGAACTACCTTTCCAAATTAGCCTCATAACTTGGAGGATTTAGTTGAGATGACTTGGGGATTGGTTGAGTGACTTTTTTTTTATGGAACTGCATGGCTTTTGGCTTCATTTCATTGCTCTACATGTCCATGATTGATTTCTCATGAATTTTTAGCTTGAAGCTTGACTTTTAACACTCCCCCTCAAGCTTTAATTGTTCATCCTCATCCAAGCTCTTTCATATTGATACGTTGCTTGAATTTTGAAATCTTCATTCCATCCAAAGCCTTTGTAAGCATGTCAGCAACTTGGTCCTTGATACGAATATGATGTACTGAAACTTCCTTGGATATCACCTTTTCCCTTATGAAGTGATAGTGCACTTCAATATGCTTGGTTCTCGCATGATAGACAAGATTCAATGCCAGATGAATGCTACTCATATTTTCACAAAAAAATGGATATGTGTCAACCTGCAAATTAAGCTCCATAAATAACTTTTTAATCAACATTAGCTCACATGTGACTTGAGCCAAAGCTCTCTACTCATCCTTGGTGGAAGATAATGCCACTGTGGGTTGCTTCTTTGAAATCCATGAGATGATCTTGCTACCTAGCATGACTAGGTAACCACTTGTACTCCTTCTATCTTCCTTTGAATCGGCTCAATCTGCATCGTTTAAGATTTGACCTACATATTATCATCAAATGAGTAGAAAAATCCTTCATGTATAGTAGCCTTGAGATATCGTAACATTCTTCTTGCGGCTTGCAAGTATGTAGTCCTTGGACTATGCATAAACTGTGATAACTCTCCAACTCCATATGCTATGTCGGGCCTAGTTATTGTGGCATAATTGAAAGCTCCAACAATAGATCAATACAAAGTTACATGTTCTAATGGTTCTCCATTAGTGGAGCTTAGATTTACATTAACTTCCATAGGATTTGAACTAGGCTTGCAATATAGCATCCCAAACCTCTCAAGTAGGTCTAAAATATATTTCCTTTGAATGAGCATAATACCTTCTTCTTTGTATACAACTTCAATGCCAAGAAAATATGTAAGATCTCTAAGATCAGAGATCATAAACTCCTTTCCAAGCTTTGCCTTGATCTCCTCAAGGCCCTTTGTATCATTAGGTATAATGATAAGATCATCTACATACACACACATGTAGACTACAAGTTCTCTTCTTTGTTTGATGAAGAGAGATGGATCTACCTTGCCTTGATTGTAACCACATTTGATCAAATAGTCCACCAATCTTTGGTTCCAACCCTTGGAGCTTGCTTTAGGCCATAAAGTGCCTTCTTCAACCTACAAACATGATGTGGAAACTCTTTATGAACAAAACCTAGTGGTTGCTCCATGTATAGCTCTTCTTCCAAGTCTCCATTAGAAAGGCATTCTTGATATCCAATTGGAAGAGATTCCATCCTTTGCTAGTAGCCATTACAATGAGTGTCCTAATGGTGCTCATCTTTGCGAGAGGGCTAAATGTCTCTTCAAAATCCACTCCATAGGTTTGTGCAAAACCCTTGGCCACCAATCTTGCTTTGAACCTAGAAGTAGATCCATTTGAATTCCTCTTTACTTTAAACACCCACTTATTTCCTATTACATTCATGTTCTCCTTCTTGGGCACTAGAGTCCATGTTTGATGCTCCTCAAGTGCTTCAATCTCTTTTTGCATTGCCTCTTTCCATTCGGTGTACCTTATTGCATCTTTATAACAATTGGGCTCATGATCTTCTACCACTTTATTCATATAGGCATAATGGTTTGCCATGTGAGAATCATATGTAAACCTTTGAGTTGGATACTTAACCCTAGAAGACTTCCTTTCTTCACCTTTTGGAGGAATAAACCTCCTTTGCCTTGGGTACTTGATCTCTTTCTTTGATGTGGCTTCTTTGTCCTTCATGTGTCCATCATCGTCAACTTCATTACCTTCTTCATCCAACTCCACCAATGATTGTGCTTCATAGCTTGATGAAGATCTCCCCCTCCATGGTGAAGTCATGCTTGAACTATTCTTTTCTTCTTCATACTCCTGCATACAATCATACTTCTTATACCAAGGGAGTAGCTCATCAAATGCTACATTCCCTGATATCCTCAAGTCCTTTGTGGTTGGGTTGGAGCACATGTAACCTTTATGATCATTTGAATATCCTAGAAACACAGACTTTTCGGCCTTTGGTTGTAGTTTGTACCTCAATTCACTTGGCACATGTACATAACAAGTACATCCAAATACCTTCAAGTGGGGAAGATTAGGTTTCTTACCATAATAGGATTGATATTGTGTCAAGCCATGGATCCCTGAGGTAGAAGCCCTATTCATAAGATACAGAGTAGTATTTGCTACGTCACTCCAAAACATGTTAGGTACATTCATCTCTTTAAGCATTGCTCTAACAATCTCCACAATGTATCTATTCTTTCTCTCTGCTACACCATTTTCTAGGGGTGTGTACTTGCATGTTACTTGCCTCTTGATGCCTTGGTCCATTAAAAAATCAGAAAATTCATTGTAGAAATATTCTCCCCCTCCATCAGACCTTAGATTCTTGATATATGTACCTATTTCCTTCTCTACCATTGCCTTGAATGCTTTGAAACATGTAAACACGTCTAATTTGTTTTTATGAAATAAAACCAAATCATCCTTGTGCAATCATCTATACAAGTGACAAAGTACTTGTTACCTCTAATGGATTGCTCTTTGGTTAGCCCCCACACATCTCTATGTATCAATTCCAATAGATGTTGGCTTATGTAGAAACTCTTCTTGAATGAAAGTTTTGCATGCTTCCCTAATTGACAAGATTCAAATAAATGCTTCATACCTTGTCCTTGGGATTCGGGAAGCCCTTCAACCAGCCTCTTGAATTGCATTTCCTTCATTCTTTGTATATTGATGTGACTTATCCTCTTGTGCCACAAGTCCAACTCCGAAATCTTCTTGTTTCCATATGTGAAGTAGACATGTTGAGTGGAATGAGAAATTACCTCCAAAGTGAAGAGTCTCCCTTTCCTTTTGCTATGACCTTGTACCCTTAGAGCTCTCCACAAAGCATCCACCTTTGTTGAATCTTACTTGATATCCTCTTTCAACAATTTGCCCTTGTCACTCTAGCACAATGGTAAGCACCAAAATGAGGGGATCCACCTCATCAATGTCAATCCGCAGAGACATGAGGACCAGTATGAAGACCATGAGCAAGTGAAGGCACAAGTGCATGAGTGAAAGCACACAAGTATGCACACACATACACACACACGTGCTCAAGGTAAGAGCAAAGAGTGGAACAATGGAAGATCTTTGATTGCAAAAGAGTTCTCTTACAAAAGCTCAAATCTACCTCAAGCTCCCCCCAAAAATGAGTTCTCCAGCCCTTTTTATAGTTTTTTGAGTGGTTTTGGCCATGTCTAGACCTAGTGTCCGGCGTAGTTAAAAATTAGGTTCCAGGGCTTATTTGGGGGCTTAAATGGAGTCTAAAAATTATGAAAATGGGTACAATGATACTTCTAATACTCCTCAAGCTCAAGGACTCCTCCGCTTGAACAAAATGGAGGTGAAAAAATGGAAAATGGTATTACAATGGTTTTAGTGATAAAAATCACTATTTTTATAGGGATTTCTTCTGAAAAATTGACATGTACTTCTTGGAGCTCCCTACATGCTCCTTCTTCTTATGTTTCCACTTCCTTGATGCACTCTCATGCTTATTCTTGACCTTGAGTGTCAACACTCTCCCCCTTCTCGAGTATGTCGGCCTTGACAGACCCTTGTTGGAGTGGTTGTTAAAGGTAGTACTTTGAGAAGTAGTGTCCTTCATGTATCAATAGGAGTGGTCCATCTTCCAAATGTAGTTTGGTCTAGCTCTTCAATTTTCCACTGCTACCCTATGCAAGAGTTGGTCCCCTTGTAGGGACTTTTTCCTTGGATTGGAGTTGGATGGTGTATTTTTGTGCTTTCAAAGATTGCTAGTTGCTCAAAAGAGGTAGTCAAGATTGATCTTGAGCAGTTGTCAACTCTGAATTTCTTCATAGGTACTGATGTTGTAGCCTTGATGTCCTTGGATCTGTGAACATGAGTTTCATAGTAGGATGCCAAGTGCATGGGTTAAAAAAAATATGTTCCTTGTGCACGGCCTTGTAATGTGGCCCTATGCATGCTTACTTGGGAAATGCATTGGAAGAAGTATGGTGCAATAATTGGGATCTTGAGCAAAGTGCTCAAGGGCATGCTGACAAAGAGGTTTCCTAATCTATCATGGTTATAGTGTTGCTGAAGCATACAATTCTTACCATGTTGAAAAGTCGGTCTATATTCATCTCTTCGTGTTGTACTCCCATTATGGTGAGTGAAAATTGTCTTGTCTTTCTTGTTGATGGATGTCCTTGCTAATGGTTCACCTATGAGATTCTTCAAGCACACAGTTCTATCCTTCTCCCCTTTTTTTTTGGAACAATGTCACAAAACAGGAAGAAAGATGTTAGTATTAGAAAAATATTTTACATATGTCAAGTGTATCTCATGTGCTTGGGCTTCTCAATTGTCTCTATGCACAGTTGTGTAATGTGGCCCTATATTGATGCATACTTTGGAAATGCATGACCTGAATGGTGCAAAAGACAAGGTTATGCCAAAGGCACATGGTTGTTTCACGTCGAGGCTTTCAATGTTCATTCAAATGTTGAGGCAGTCGTGTTGGAGGTATCCATTGGATGTCAAAAGGACAACTGATTTTAGGGACCCATTTTAGAATAGTCTTGGTCTGCATACAAGTCCTTTTTTACTTCTTCATCTTTGCTTGTTTGCTTAAATTTTGTACCCCTTGTGGTTGGCATTTTGGTTCTATGGAGGCTAGTGGTGCTTTGGGCTTCCAAACCCATATCCCTAATGAGTGTCTTCTTATTGCAAAATAGGTGAGTTGATCTTCTTTTGATCTCTGTGCTTGGGTCTTCCCCTCATCTCTCCTTGGTATCTTTACTAAGACTTTTCTTGTGAGTGTTAAAAGCACTTCTGTCAAGTCACTTTTAATCTCTGTTCGGGTTCTTGGGGATGGTAGGGGTCTGACAATGCAGAGGCCCTTTGTTTAATTTTCCCAATTTAACCACTTAACCAAACAGTAATTATACGTCAAGGTAATAACTTCTGTTACACAGCTATGATTCTTCAATTACAGTTATCTTTACAAGCAGATTATCGCGCAATTAATATTCACACCGTCGAACAGACTTATCAATGTTAATACAACGTTACTGTGTTAATATAAACGATGACAATTATAGCATGATGAAGTTGTTTGTCCCAATCAGAGTGTTTATTGTTTACAAGTTGTGTCAATACATTAGATAGGATCTTATTTGTGCTCTCAGCTTGTCCGTTAGCTTGCGGGTGATAAGGGTCAAACTTCTTATGTATCACCAAGAATTCTTGAAGAAGGTTGTCAATGACTTCATTCAAGAAGTGCGTGCCTCTATCGCTCACTAACTCTATTGGTAGTCCATATCTCGTGAACATGTTCTCAAATAAGAACTTAGCCATCGTTTGAGCATCATTCTTTGTCATGGATTTTACTTCCACCCACTGGGAGATAATATGTGTCTACAATAATGTACTCTACATGGGAGTTTCTAGCTGGGGGGCTAATAGGAGCTACAAAGTCTATACCCAACTTCAAGAATGCACGTCCTCCATCATTGGTCTCAAAGGCATCTCATCTTTCCTTACTGGATATTGTGCACATTGGCATGTGTCACATTTCTTCACATAGGTATGTGCATCCATATGAAGAGTTGGCCACCAAAGTCCTGAGAATAGAATGATCTTAATTAATCTGTCAGCACCAAAGTGTCCATCTGCAACACCACTGTGTGTAGTTTCTAAGATTTTCAAATAATGTGATTCATGAATGCACAATCTTAGGTAACCATCTTTTCCTCTTCGGCCTAGGTTTTCTCCAACTAAGGCATATTCCTGAGGCTCTTGCTCCATGCTTCGTCTTCTTGCGAGACTAGCCTCGTTCAGTAGTGTTTCTGATTTCATAAATTCTACCAATGGAGCACTTCAATTTGGAATTAATGACATGTGATAAAGGGTAGCATGCTTCACTGCGGGTTTCTCTTTGCATGTTTGACAATTCTGAATCCACTCATGTAAATCTTTGTCCATGCTAGGCCAATACACTCTAAACGTTTTAGATTCTGCAATGTGTGTTGTTTAGAATAGTGATTTCCTAGCAATCCTTCATGTGCTTGTTGCAACCAACTACTATGTTCATCATCCTCGACACAACAAGCTAGTACACTCTCTATATCTTGTTTGTACATACTTCCTACAAATATTTGATAGTTTTGTCACTTTAAAAATTCTTCTTTATTTGTTCTCACATCCTTATGTGTAGGTCCAAAGGTTAGGACTGGTACCAACTTATTCGCCCATTTAGGAACAAATCCTAAACTGAATAGATAGGCATTAGGTAGGTCATCGGACACTCCTTGCAGTGACTCTCCTAAAGTGCTGTGAGAGAGGTGATCCGCCTTGAGGTGGGTCCTACCTTTCCTAACCACCATTTCAAAGTCATATTCCATTAGTAAGAGGAACCATCTTACTAAGCGTCCTGTATTGCAAGGTTTATTGACCAAATATAATAAGGCTTGATGATCAGTGAGGAACTGGAACATGTTGGCCAATAGATAGTGTCTAAACATCTTCACAACATATACCATGCCTAAACCTTCTCTTTTGGTTGTTGTATAATTTCGTTCAGCTGCATTTAGCTATCTACTAGCATATGCGATAGGCAAATCTAAATTTTCTTCACCTATTGGTTGTGCTAGCATGCATCCTATTGCATGATTGGATGCATATAAATGAATGTGAAATGGTTTGGTCCAATCAAGAGTGGTCAATATTGGTGTTATGCACAAACATCTCTTTAGCTCATTGAAGGAATTTTTGCATTCGTCATTCCACTCAAAATTTGTCAACAAACCATAAAGAGGTTTAGCTATGGTTGCATACATGTGGATAAACATGCGGTAATAACCACAATGGCCCATAAAGGCTTGTACCTCTTTAACATTCCTTGGTCTTGGCAACTTTGCTATGGCTCTTACTTTATCCTCATATGTGGATATTCCGTTCTTAGAAACAATGTGACCTAGGATTTTACCTTGTTGTACCATGAACACACACTCCTCTGGGTTCAGACAAACTCGATATTCTCTACACTTGTTGAAGATTTTTCTAAGCTCAAGGATGTGGTATCTTCTTACTTGGGAATGAGCAAATAAATCATCCACATATACTTCTGAGATATTTTGCAAGAACACTTTGAAGACATGACACATGAGCCTTTGGAAGGTTGTAGGTGCATTTGTGAGCCCAAATGGCATCACACGAAATGCAAAAATTCCCCATTCTGTGGTAAAATCCTTCTTGTGTTGATCTTCTGGGGCAATGGCTACTTGGTTGTACCCTGAAAATCCATCAAGGAAGCTATAAACTTTGTTGTCTGCAACACGCTCCAATAAATGTTTGGTGATTGGAAGCGGATAGTTATCCCTGATTGTAGCGACATTAACTTTTTTAAGGTTAATACACACTCGCAACTTCCCGTTCTTTTTGGGAACCACTACAATGGGGGACACCCATTCAATATGCTCAATCTCATAGATGAATCCAACTTCAATCAACCTATCAATTTCTTCTTTTATTTTAGCTGCATAAGTGTCATTATATGTAGGGCATTTGTTTGGTGGGCTTGGCATCTGCTATCATGGGGATGGTATGAGAGCATATTTTTGGATCTACTCCCTTCAAGTCTCTATAGTTCCATGCAAACACATCCCTATATTCCCTTACTAGAGCTACAAGCTCTACTTCTTCTTCTGCGCTTAGGTCGTCTCCTATGTATGTACATCACTCTTCATTCTCTTCAATGGTTAGTAAAACTTTTTTAGTCTTTTCTTTATTATCATATGCTTCTCCTATGATGGCCTCTCTCTTAGGCATTCGTACCGAAATGTTTCGATCCTCAATTTCATATTTCTTGAAGTGTTTTGGTACTTCAAACAATGATTCCTCCTCTTCTTGTTTTTCTACTCTTCTTTTCTTTTTCTTTTGACCTCCTTCACTTCCATCCTTTGAATTTACCATTTTGATACTTGTGAGAGGTTCTTCTTCTTTTTGGGTAAACACTCCTACATCTTTTAGATAGTGCTTCTCTGAATTAAAGCAACTATCCATCACAATGGACTCTAGATCATCATCATTCTCTTCTTCTTGTATGAAGTCACTAGGGTCACCTTCTTCTAGCACGAGCTGGCACATGAACATTGAGATATCATAACCCTCTTCATCACAATGAGGTGTCCATTTTTCTTCATTGACAACAATGTCCATGGTGGCTAAGATTTCTACCCAACCATGCGGCTCAAATTCCTTATGTGGAAAGATCATTGGTGTGTAGGCTAGGTCTTTAACTGGTCTATCTCTTGTAGGAGTTCCTTCTTCTCTTGCTTTTAGGAGTTTTTCCTCTTCCTTTGCGACCTTGCACATCTACAAGTGAGTATCTTCATGCATTGAGGATGGATCATATGAACTTTTTGAATGCAGAGAGATTGAATCTTCTTGTGCTTTGTGGATAGGATTCTACTGTCAGGGTGGTACATCTCTAAATGTATAATCCTTCAAAATGACCTTGGTTGTGATCCCTAAATGCTGTAAATACAAGGAATTGGTTCCCCAATCATGTACTATTTGCAATTGTCATAGGAATGGTCTTCCTAGGATCATCTCATAAACATTATTTTTGCCAAAGTCACAGATAGCAAAGGTGTGCTCAAACTCTAACCCACAAGTGGTTAGAGTTATCCCTTCTAACAAACATGGCTGTCAGCCATTTGAAGCTTCATTCTGGTTGGTTTTAATCCGCTCTACGTTAAGTTTTGCCTAGGTTTGCAGCTATTGGCCCTTCTTGAAGTCAAGCGTTCTTTGTGTTTGTCTATTTTGAACTTCTAACTTCTTGGCAACTTGCTCAGCTATCTCATCGATCTCCGTGGAGGCTTTGGAGGTATGACTAGTAGAACTATCCGAGTCTGTATAGAGTTTGGACAATTCTAACTCCTCACCCAAGTTGTATTCTATGTCAATGCACATCCGCACACACTCACCTATGGATTTAGGCTCTTTCAAGTACACATATGATCTTAAATTTGTGCTTATTAAGCCATCCAAAAAAAAGGCCACTTGTTTGGTCGGTGTGGGTAATTTTGGCACAGGGCATCTTTCTATGTACTATCTAAACCTTTTTCCTATAAGTCGCACTGTTTCTTGGGGTGTCTGCTTGAAGCTGTGGATCAAGGATGATGTGTTATGCTTGATACCACTCTTGGAAAATTCTACAATGAATTCTTCTAGCAGTTCACCTATCTCTTGGAAGTTGTGACTATTCAAGGGTTGAAACCAAGCTAAGGCAGTACCCTTAATAGTCAAACCACCTATCTCATTCTCAGGAATGACATTTCCAAGCTCATCTGTCTTATCTTGTAAGTTGGTGACCACATACATGGTTCCTCCCTTATCAATATATGAACACTCTTTGAACTTGACCACTGGGTGTTCAAGTCCAAAAGGTTGATCTGGATTTTTGAGTTGGACCACTGATCATCTCAGGCCATCCTCATAGATGCATGCACCTAATTGGTTGGTCCTAATATACTCCAATTGTGTTTTATAGGGACCTTCTAGTCTTTGTAAATAGGAAGTTCCTGAGGTACGTGTGGGTCTCTCCATGCTAAAAGACATTTTTGAGTCACTTGTTTCTAAACTTAGTGTGTAGGGATAACCACTTAGTTGTTGTGCCAAAGACCTAGTTGTATGGTTGACACTAGCCTCAGATGATCTAATGCTTTGCCTATCCTTGCCTAAGTGTCTACCAGATCTGAGGTTCATAAGCTTTGTCTTTTGGTTCCAATTTTCCCTTTGTATTGCTCCAAATCCTTTGGAGTCCCCTTGGTTTCCTAGTCCCCCATGAGGGTCAACTTCAAAATACTATATCAATAATCCAGTATATCTAGTAGTCCAAACAAGCTTTCCAACAAACCTAAAATCACAATAAATGGATTTTGTATGAGAAAGTTATGCCAATTCAGGGTTCTGGGGGTTAAAACAGGGAAAGAGGCCCTTTCTAGGATTACTTCAGAATAGGCGATACATGATACTTAGGAAGTATCGGTGATACTTGGGAGCAATGATACATGATACTTGAGCCAAGATGATACACGATACTTGAGCCAAGACGATACACGATATTTGAGCCAAGACGATACACGATACTTGAGCCAAGACAATACACGATACTAGGAATTCCATGGTACACAATATTTGTCTATGGATGATACACGATACTTGAGAAGTATCACGATACACAACCCGGCGATGCACGATATTGGTGCAATATCGTGATACATGATATGGCTCCCCATGATACGTGATACTTAGTGGGCAGCGATACACGATACCAGATTTTGGCGATACATGATACTTGGGAAGTATCATGATACACGACCAGACAATACATGATACACAATATTTGGAGAGAGATGATACATGATACTTAGACTCACGATATGATACTTGGACTTCACGATAGACGATACTTGCATTCAAATGATACTTGTGCTTAGACGATACACGATACTTGAGCTACCATGATACATGATACCAACCTTCGCAATACAGGATACTTGGGAAGTATCATGATACACAATTAGGCGATACATGATATGTGATACTCAATGTGACGATACACGATACATGTGAGGTATCGTGATACATGATACTCAACAAGTATCATGATACACAGGAGTTCTGGTATCGTGATTCTTGAACTCAACCGGACATGATACTTGGAGTTTTTGAAGTCCAAGTTCAAAACTTTTTGCAAATATGAGTATCTTGTGTCCTCCTTGTCACTTCCATGTGCCTATAGATGCAAAATCTCCCTCCAAACTCACGATATTACACTCATGATACTTGGTGCTCGTGGTGTCATGCTGCAAGAATGCTCACTCAATTTTTGGATATATTGAGATGTATTTCTTTAGTGTTTGAGTTATGCACCCCCTCTAAGCTTCTTGCTTGCAACCACAAATGAGAAACAAGGTAAATGTACACTAAAAAATGGAGAAATCTAAGAAGACAAAGGTGGGAGAAGGTGATGATGATGAAGATGAGGGTGGAGAAAAACTCTGAAACTAGATTGAAAATGGTGATTTTTTACCTTCCAACATCACTACTCTACGTCTTACCATCACATGCTTGTCCTTGAAGCTCTCTCCTTGGCAACACCACCAAATTTGGTGTCACTCTAGCACAATGGTAAGCACCAACGTGAGGAGATCCACCTCATCAATGTCAATCTTCCGAGATGTGAGGACTGGTATGAAGATGGTGAGCAAGTGAAGGCACAAATGTGTGAGTGAAAGCACACAAGTACGTACACGCATACACACACACGTGCTCAAGGTAAGAGCAAAGAGTGGACCAATGGAAGATATTTGATTGCAAAAGAGTTCGCTTACAAAAGCTCAAATCTACCTCAAACTTCCCCGAAAAATGAGCTCCCCAGCCCTTTTTATAGTTTTTTGAGTGATTTTGGCCCTGTCCAGACCTAGTGCCCGACCTAGTTAAAAATTAGGTTCCAGGGCTTATTTGGGGACTCAAACGAAGTCTAAAAATTATGGAAATTGGTAGGACGATACTTCTAATACTCCTCAAGATCTAAGACTCCTCGGCTTGAAAAAGATGGAGTTGCAAAAATGGAAAATGGTATTTACAATGGTTTTTAGTGATAAAAATCACTATTTTTCATAGGGATTTCTTCTAAAAATTTGACATGTACTTTTTGGAGCTCCCTACATGCTCTTTCTTCTTGTGTGTCCACTTCCTTGATGCACTTCCATGCTTGTTATTGACCTTGAGTGTCAACAGCCCTAGAGACACCAAGTTCTTTGGGATGGTAGGTACATGTGAGATATCCTTGAGACATCTTCCTTCCTCCTTGTCATACAAAGCTACATCTCCAACATGGGAGATCTCATGGGTTGTATCACCACCTATTTCTACATGTCCTTTACCTTTGGGAGCATGTAGATTAGTAAACCAAGAAGCATTGCAACTCATATGGTTGCTACATCCACTATCAATATACCAAGTGTTATCTACTTTGTTTTGAATTCCCGTTCATGTGCATCATCAAGAGATTATCATTTTTTGAACTTATAGAAGCATAATTACCTTGGCCTTTGTTTGAAAAACCTTGATTATAGCTCCTTTGGTTTCCTATATCACACAAATGCACATGCATACATACATGTGTGTATACTAACACATGCATACATATATCATACACATGCATATACATGCATACATATGAAACACACATATATGCATACTAACACGTATATATATATATATAACACAGGAATACACATACATGTATATACACACGTATATATACATATATGAGAGGAATTTTGTCCTCAAGAATTGAGCTATAGATAAAATTTTAGGCATACCCCTGAGCTTCATGTTCCAACTTAAAAGAACATGTTCTCATCGCTCTAGTGGGATTCACCTATATTCTAGTTGAATAAAGGAGAACCTATTGTCTGATACCCATTGAAATGATTCAAGTTAAAAATCGATAATGATTTCTTTCTAATGGGAAATTTCTACCTTCATGCTTAGCTTGAAATCAATCAAGCTTCAAAATAACCTATAAAAAAAATGAAAATTCATTATTATGTGCTTGAAAAAATATTGAACTATATCATAAAAAGTAAAATATTTTTTTACTTGTTTGCATCTCTTTTGTCGTAAATATCTAAGGAGACGGTGCATAAGTCAATTTCTATCAAAACTTGGTCATAACAAGTCCCTCTTGATGCTATCATTTCAACAAGTCGATTTTTGTCGCTCAACAAGTTCCTCTTGATGTTGTTGTCTTGATGCCAACATCTAATCAAGGTGAATCTATGGCATCTAGGACAATGTATATTAACTAACAGAAGGTTCTTGTTGTATCAATACAATAGAACTTCCTAAAGACGGTCTATGGATCTATAAAATATATTGTCTCGTATATCGAGAGCTCAAAAGAAAAGATGAAGTCAAACTTTGTACCAAGCTTTAAGCATCAACAAGTTTTCTTGTAGAGTGTTGATGATGATACTGAGATACCATACATTGTGCTTCCTAAGAGCATTGGATCACATGATGGGTCATATGAGGAACAATAAAGGGTGCATCATTGCGTTTTAGAAAGCATTGAGATTTACAGGAGAAAGGAGGATCAATGCTTTCAGAAATTGAGTAGAAGTGAGGAAGAACATGATAGGCCTATTGATATGAAGAAGAAAGAGGGGGATGAGATTGTACAGCTTGAAGAGAAAATAGAGTCATTATGGATGAAATCTGAGGATTTATATGGAGTTAACACATCAAATAGATTCGACGAGATTCCATGAGATTCAACGTGTTAACTCCATGTAAAACCTAAGCTTGCACCCGCAATGAATCTATTTCCCTTTGAAGCTGTGCAATCTCCTCCACCTCTTTCTTCTTCATATCAATAGGCCTATCATGTTCTTCCTCACCTCTACTCAATTTCTGAAAGCATTGATCCACCTTTCTCTTGTGAATCTCAATGCTTTGCAAAACACACTGATGCACTCTTTGTTGTTCCTCATATGACCACCATGTGATCCAGTCCTCTTAGGAAGCACAATGTATGGTATCTCAATATCATCATTAGCACTCTCCAAGAAAGCTTGTTGATGCTTAAAGCTTGGTACAAGATTCAAAGCTTGGTACAAGGTTCAACGTGATCTTTGCTTTGAGTTCTCGATATACAAGATTATGTATTCTACAAATCCGTAGACCTTTTTCAGGAAGTTGTATTATCGATACAACAAGAACCTACTGTTAGCTAATATGCACTGTCTTGGATGCCATTGATGTTGATGAGGTAATAGCATCAAGACAATATAGTATCATTTCTTGATGCATTGTCTTGATGCCATTGACCTTTGATTATTGTGTCAAAAATAAAGACACTAGATATTAATAATCAGATTATTATACACACATTAATATGTACATATTTATACATTCACATATTCAAATATACACAAATACACATTCTGAAATATAAATACACATACATAACTATAAATGTATAACTTATGTATGTGTATTTATATTTTAGAATGTGTATTTGTGTATATTTGAATATGTGAATGTATAAATATGTACATATTAATGTGTGTATAATAAATAAACTTATGTATGTGCATATGTATTTAGTATGTATGTGTATATATATATAATATTTGTGGATATGTGTATGTATGTATGTATGTATGTATGTGTAAATGTATGTATGTATATATGTATGTATGTGTAAATAAATAAATAAATAAATAAATAAATAAATAAATAAATATATATATATATATATATATATATATATATATATATATATATATATATATATATATATATATATATATATATATGTGTGTGTGTGTGTGTGTGTGTGTGTATGCATGTATGTTTGTATGTATGCATGTGTATGTGTGGATATGTATGTATGTGTATGCGTATGTGTAGGTATGTATATATGTGTAAGTGTATGGATATGTGTATGTGTATGCATGTATGTGTGTTTGTATGTATGTATGCATAAGTATTTTTATGTATATGTAAGTGTATGTATGTATGTAAAAGTGTATGTATATGTGTATATGCATGTATGTGTGTGTATGTGTAAGTACATATGTATAATTGTAAGTATGTATGTGTAAGTGTATGTATGTGTGTTTGTTATGCATATGTATAAATTTAAATTTTTTTATATTTGATCTTTTTTATTTGAGATTAAAATAATAGGAGATATTGTATGGTAGAACAAAATAAGAGAACACCTAACATACCATCTGAGATGTGGCAGTTTTTCGTAGACAACTATGTCTTCAAGAATCATTTCCTCAGTAGAATGTATACAAATTAATAGTTTATATTACTATGACTTATAATTCTTATATATTTTATAAATGTTTTATATTTCATCTATGTGTTTTTTGTTTCATTAATAAATGCAGGGTGCTGCAAAGAAGAGACTTGAGTAAGGGCATACGTCGCATTTAGGCCAAATGGGCCATCATGGTTTTGTAGCTATATTTGTAAGTATATATATTATTGAAAATATATTTTTTATTCTAGTTAAAATACAAATCATTAATACTTTTTATTTATTTAAATGCAACGAAAGTATTATGATAGATATCCTACAAAAAAGGAAATTGATTTTGCTAGACATTGTGGATATCAATGTCTAAGTGAGTATATGCAAGATCATCCAAATTCTTTTGTAAGTATTACTAAATTTCATATAATTTTCTTATTTTTATTGATATTTTATATATTTTATTTATTTATGTTTGTTATATGTAATACATGAGTATTATGGAGAGAAAGATATGGATGAGGTGGAGAGACAGACATAGGGAAGATGATTTGGATCATCACAAAGTGCTCACAGCTCCACACATGATGCCACTACCGATATATTAGATCATGCGGATGATCGTGATGATGAGGCTAATCATTTTGTTGATCACAATGATTAGGAGTTACATGATGATGTGGATGATGATGATCAGGATGATTGATATATTACATTGGATATATAACGTCAAGATTAATGTTATTTAGAATGTGCTTGACGGCCACTCTGACGAAAAGCTCGATCACAAAGTGACAAAAATGTGTCATGTTAACTATCGCTACACCCCCTTTATTTTTGTAGTGGTGAAAGTACATCTAGGTGCTTTCTTGGATTGACAAAATTACATCAAAGAGATGCTCTAAAAACTTCTAGAAGAAGCTCAAATGAGTGTATATATAATTGAAATGTTAGGCGATCGTTTGAATTTCAAATTCATTCCCAAGGATCACCCCCAATTTCTCTATCGTGGTAGTTGAGTCTTTTATTTATTTGACTTTCTTGACTCACCAAAAAGTGATTAGTGATGTAGCATATAGTGTAAGCCCCCATTCATATACTTGAGCTTGCCAAATCCAAGAATTCCAACACTCCCCCTCAAGTTCAAGTGAGCTGACCTCGATTGCTCTCCTTCATGTTGAGGTTTCCCTTACATTTTTCCAACTTGCTTGCATTCATAAACTATTTTATGATGTCCACCATTTTCTCCATGGTTTTTATGTATTTTATGTCCTCCTCTTTTTATGATACCTTCTTTCTTATGAAATGATAGTGAACCTCTATGTGCTTGCTTCTTTCATGGAACATTGGGTTTTTTGCAAGATTAATTCTTGAAATGTTGTCCCCAAATAATGTCAACTCTTTGACCTCCACATCGAAGACCTTGAAAAGGTGCTTGAGAAACATGATCTCACATGTAGCAAGGGCTAAGTCACTGTACTCAGCTTCAGCATAAGATAAATCTATTGTGGATTGCTTCTTGGACATCCATGAGATAACTATTGATTTTAGCATGAAGGCATAGCCAAGTGTACTTTTTCTATCCTCTTTTGAGCCCACCCAATTTGCTTCACTAAATCCTTTGGGTTCTAATCCATCTTCATAAAGGTAGAATGGAATTTGGTTCAAAATTTTCTTGATATATCTAAGCACTCTTCTACTTGCATCCAAATGAACATTAGTTGCAGCATTCAAGGATTGACACACTAGCCCTACAACATAACCAAATTTTGTCTTGTGATTCTTAATAGTTTCTCCAACTATGCTTCCATATATTGTAATATCTTCATGTGGTTATCTTTGGTTTTCCTTCACTTGCACATAATTCTTTATATGGATCTAGAGATTGTGTGGGTGGCTTATATCCACTCATACCATACTTATATAGCACATCTATCAAGCACTTTCCTTGGGCCAAGTGTACTCAATTTACTACACAAAGGACTTCAGCCCCTACAAAGCATTTAAGCATTCCAAGATCAAAGATCTTGAATTTGATCCCAATCTCCTCCTTGATCGACTTGATACTTGCAACATCACTTGTTGTTATCATTAGGTCATCTACATATATGCATATGTAGACAACTAGCTTTTGTTCTCTTTTGAGGTATAGACAAGGGTTTACATCACTTATTTGATATCCACATGTGCCTAAGTAATCCATAATGCTTTGATTCCATGGCTTGAGGGCTTGCTTGAGACCATACAAAGATTCCCTAAGCTTACATGCATAGTCCCTTTCTTAGGATCCTCAAAACCTAGAGCTTGTGATATGAAGATTGTTTCATGCAAATCATCATTACGAAAATCATTATTTACATCTAATTGATAGATAAGTCATCTTCTTGAAGTGGCTTTTCAAATGGTAGCCTACACTATGGTCATCATGACAATAGGGTTGAAGGTTTCTTCATACTCTATCCCATAATATTGCACAAATCCTTTACCAAAAGCCTTGCCTTGTATCTAGCAATGGAGCCATCAAATTTGCTTTAAACCTTGTACCTTCATTACTTCTTGTTTTAGTACCAAAATCCAAGTGTTTTTGTCATTCAATTATTTTTACTCCTCTTCTAGCATCCTTTCCCTCTTCATGTATGGAGGGTTCTTGATCCTTGAGGACCCTAAACATGTCTGCATAGTGCCTAGAGATGAACTTGTCATATATTAACTTTGACATAGGATTCCTTTATATAGTTGTCCATATTTCTTCTCCCTTAGGTGGAATGAACCTTCTTTCTATTGGCGTTTTGATCTCTACATTTGATGTAGTTCCACCATCTAGCAATGGCTCTTCAATATCTTTCACTTCATTCCCTTCTTCATCAAGCTCTACTATCCTTGGCTTTCCATTATGTTGATAGACTAATTGATGAGTTGCGATATGTTGGGGCTTCACTCACTATTAATCATAAAGACATGAAGACATAAGTGTAAAGAAGAAGGACAAAAGAGCTATGGAAATTAGATACTAAAAAACCATGCCTATGTGAAGGGACAAATTCACACATGTAATATAGTGGCAAAATTAGGGATCCAATATAGTCTAGAACTTCTAAAATTAAGGTTTTTGCATTTAGGAGCATATAAAACAAATTTATATAAATTAATTTGAGAGAAAGAAATGTAGAAGAACTCGATTTGTAATTCCTAAGAGAGTAGAGAGGCAATTGGGGTATTTTTCTAAGATAGATGATGATGAGAGATCATTCAATGTAGAAAATAAAATTTTTTCTATGGCTATGAGCAGAATGAGGCCAAGTCATTTTGTACACATCTTCTCTAACAATAAACACATGTTTTGGTAGAAGGATTTGATTCAGTTCTCTTTGTGTGAAGAAATCTAAGTGATTTCACAACTATATGAATGTGAGTTGGAAGTTACGCGTTTTTTGCCACTGATCTCACCGATCTTCTAAGAGTCACATTTCACAGTACAGTGTAAATGTTTTGATCAATCATAGCTCATTTTGAAGCTATCATCCTTAACTAAAATTGACCAAAAGATCTTTGCAAAGAGGGGCGTGTGCTTAGAGAAATAAGCTTAATAGTGAAGGCATGTCAAATCGATGAAGGTAATTTTTAGATTTTAGACATAGTATAACTTGTGAAGATGTTTCAAGTTATTCACAAGTTACTAATTGAAATTTTTGCTTGGAATGTGTTGGTTAATATATGTAAGATATTCTATTAATCATTGACCACAATAGTATTTAAGATTCAAGTCAAATCAAAGAAGAATTGAAGCTAGAAGAAAAGGCACAATTTCAGGAAAAGTACATGTTTACATTTACTAACGAAAGTGTTAAAGTTTTGAAGATTGAAGTTTTGTTGAGTTAACGATGATTATAGAGGTTTTCTAAAATCACATTAGCTTGGTTCTTATGGTGTTTCATACACCAATAAGTGGTATCAGAGCAGAAAGGTCCTAAAGAGTAGAAGGAGGTTTAGATACAAGAGATCTTGGAAAGCTTTCATCAGAAAGTTGAAAGTTGGAGCATCTTACATCAAAAGACATCAGAGAAATACTTTAAAATCATCCTCAAGGGTAAATATCTACAAAAGGTAATAACCTTTAAATCTTAAACTCATAGGTTGCAGCAGAAGCAAGAAGACCATGGTAGATCATATCAATTGATAAATTGTACAGAGATATCTATCCTGCCTAGGTAATGAGGATGAAAATTGAGCTCCTAAGGCCACACAAAGTACTCCGTACTGAAGCTGAAGAATATGGAGAAAAACACAGTACACAGGGAGCATGGAGATAAACTTCTTACGTCTTACAAATGCGGTCGAACTTACAGTCTCTGACTGACTAGGCCACTATACGTTTTATTAAAGAACATATACAAAGAAGTTTCTAGTGGCCATTTGGCCTTTCACATGGACACTAACAGTAACAATCTCCCATTAAAGGCCAATATGGCCAAAGTAACTATGGGAGAAAAATAAGGAATGATAAAGAATACCTGAGTGTAAGTATACAAATTATACCTCCCACTTGATGGGCATGTTACACAGTATACAAGTGACTGTGTAAGATTAGGAATCAAGTAACCCCCATCAAGTGACAAGAATGTCGAAAGCTATCCTGTGGTAGAGCTTTAAGTCAAAGCATCTGCATCATTATCTTGAGTGTGAACCTTCTCAAGAATAATGCGCATAGTGGCTAAGCAATCTTGAATGAAGTGATACTTCACCTCAATGTGCTTGGTCTTTGCATGATAGACCGGATTCTTAGCCAAAGCAATGGCACTCTGACTATCACTCAAAAAACGAGGTACATGCTGAGGTAAACCCATATCACAACCAAGATGAGAAAGCCACAATGCTTCCTTACATGCCTCACTTGCTACAACATACTCTGCTTCTATGGTGGAAATAGTTGTACATTCTTGAAGACGAGATCTCCAGGAGATAGCACCTCCAACAAAATGAAAAATATACCCTGATGTAGACTTACAATTGTCTACACAACCAACATAGTCAGAATCTGTGTAACCAATAACGGATGCTTTCCCTCTACCTAAGCATAGACACTTGTCCTTAGTACCACTCAGATATCTTAAAATCATCTTGACTACTTCCCAATGTTTCTTGCAGGATTAGACATATATCTTTTCACAACTCCCACTGCAAATGCAATGTCTGGTCTCGTAGCTACCATAGCATACATGAGACTACCAACAACAGATTGATAGGGAATTTTGTTCATGAATTCCTTTTTCTCATTTGATTTGGGGCAATCATCCTTGCTCAATTTCACATATGTGGGTAAAGGTGTACTCAATGCCTTTCCACCATCCATATTGAACCTGTGAAGTACTTTGGATATGTACTCACTTTGAGACAAGTACATGCATCTTTTAATCCTATCACGAGTAATGCACATGCCAAGAATATGTTTGGCATCCCCCAAATCCTTCATATCAAATGTCTGAGTCAACTTCTTTTTGAGAATCGAAAAATCATAAGAGGACTTCCGAGCAATCAACATATCATCGACATAAAGTATCAAGCATATCAAGCTGCCATCTGAGGATCTCTTTGTGTAGAGGCAATGATCCTCATTACTTCGAGAATAGCCTTGAGACTTCATAAAAGCATCAAACTTTTGGTACCATTGTCTAGGGGATTGTTTAAGTCCATACAAGGTCTTCCTAAGCTTACAAACTAGAATTTCCTTGCCATGAACTACATAACCCTCTGGTTGTTCCATATAGATCTCATCTGTAAGATCTCCATGCAAGAAAGTAGTTTTCACATCCATTTGGACTAGCTCTGAGTCCTCCATTGCAACGAATCCAATCAACATGCACAGGATAGTCATCTTGACCACTGAAGAGAAGATTTCCTTGAAATCAACACCATGTTGTTGCTTAAAACCCTTTGCAACAAGTCGTGATTTATACTTTGGAGAAGCACTATCTGATGCGAATTTCAGCTTATATACCCATTTACATGGTAAAGCTTTCCTACCCTTTGGCAAAGGTACTAAATCCCAAGTACCATTCTTGTGAATAGAATCCAACTCACTCTTCATGGCACGCTCCCACTTGACATGATCATCTATCCGCATAGCCTCTTTGTAGCAAGATGGCTCACTGGCATCTTTTAGCATAACAAAATCTAAACCTGGAACATATCTATCAGGTGGATGTGAGACACGTCCAAAATGTCTCAATGGTTGCTGAACAGGAACATGTGCAGACTGATCTGAATGGAGATTCTCTTGAACATCCCTATGTGCAGCATTTTTATGCATGCTAACCAGAGGACTACTATCCTCAAACACCACTCTTCTCACTTCAACCTCCTTAATGGCTTGTTTATGCATCTTAGACTCATTGAAAATGACATCACTACTTCTGATCCATGATCATTTTTCAAGATCCCATAAGGGATATCCAAATTGTCCTTCTCGACCATATTCAAGAAAAATGCATTTCTTTGACTTATGGTCTAACTTTTGTCTAAGATTCTTGGGTATATGAACATATGCTTCACACCCAAAAACTCCAAGATGATCATAATATGGTGGCTTCCCTATCCATAACTCTTGTGCCACTTTGAGACCTTTGGTAGTACTAGGTGAAAGGTTAATCACATGAACTGCAGTCAATACTGCTTCTGAGGAAAATCAAGCTAAAGAATGAGTTCAATATCCTTAGATAGGCATCCAAACAAAAGATTAATGATTTCATTCTTAAGGTTAAGGAGATATTAGATGCACTTGGATCAACAGGGTGTGTGATAGATGATCATGATTTTGTTTCCCACACTCTCAATGGTCTTAGAGAAGATGAAAAATGGAGGGCCTTCAACATCTTTATCAATGTAAGTAATTCATTACACGATTTTGAGCAACTCAGATCTCTTAGGGTTATCAAAGAACTCAACCATGGAAGCAACAAGTCAAAGGGAAATCAAGATCAACTCTTATATGCAAGCAAAGAAGGAAGAAACAAAGGCAATAAAGGTTGATGAAGAGGAACGAATAGAAGAAAATATCAATTAGGCAACCAAATCAAACAAGGGATCCACTCCAATCAAGATGAAGGTCAATCCTCAAGAGTTAGGAAGAGGTGAAGGTATAGAAGGAAGGTATGGAAATAAAAGCAATGATAACTCAAATGGATGCTACAATTGTGGGATGCAAGGGCATTATGCCAAGGATTGCTATCAAAAGCAAGGAAGTAAAAATTGTAGAGGTCAAGGTATCTATCCTAATCATTAAAAAAATTAGAGAATGAGCACTTTTTAGCCATGATGCATGGTTATGAAGCTAAAGCACATGATGAAGTATAGCACGTAATAGGTAATGGTTGTAGTAACCATATGTTAGGAAGAAAATAGTTATTTAGCCACCTAAAAACACCCAAGAAAAGAGGCTATGTGGAGATAGGTACCAACTCAAAGTATGATATTAGAAAACGGGAGATGTCATGCTTAAAGGCAGTCATAAAGCAAGAATCTTATCAAAGGTAGTACATATTTCCACCATCATCATGAATCTAATCTCTGTTGGATGGAGGGTAGAAAGAGGTTATCAAGAAGTTCAAACACAAGGGATACTTCCTAGAAGATCTAAGGAATGGATATGAGTTGATTTCTAAAGATAAGAAGGACATCTACATGATTTAGGTAAAAGATAAAGCAACCAATCCATGTTCATCACGTATGGAGAAAAGAAGACTCACGATCTGGATCTATGGCACAAGAGGTGTGGCTACCTAAACATTGAAAGGCCGAAGGATATGGAAAAGAAGCAATAGGAAGAGGAGAACCTCATTTCTCATTACAAATGTTACATGAAATGTGTGAAGCATGCCAAGTTGGAAAGTAAGCCAAGAAACCATTCTAGAAGAATAGTTATGTAACACATGGAGTGCTAGAACTTGTGTGTATATATGTATGCGGGCCAACAAAGGAGCCCTCCCTTGCATGTAACAAATACTTTGTCATATTTATAGATGATTACTCAAGGAAGGTATGGTTGAATTGAATCAAACCAAAGTAAGATGTGCTTGACATGTTTAAAAGGTTTTAAAAGGTTTAAGGCTCACGTAGGGAAGGAATCAGGCTGCTACATCAAAAAACTAAAGTCACATGGAGGGGAAGATTATTTCTCCAATGATCTCTGTAACTTCTTTACAAGTCCAAGGGATCAACAAGAAAGTGAAATGTAGGTATACACCCCAAGAACATGGGGTGATAAAGAGAAAGAATATGTATGAAGTAGAATCTCCTAGGAACATGCTTAATGAAATGAACATTCCTTTATTCTATTGGGTATATGCTATCTCTACTATTTTATATCAATATTACATGGCATAAAAAAAGAGGAAGAATGGAGTGGAAGGAATGGAGACCTTTTAGATATCAAAATCTCTGGATGTGTGTGCTTTACACATGTCCCAGATACTTTAGATGTAAGCCTGATGCTAGGGTAGAAAGATGTATGTTCATGGCATCTTCTTTGGAGAAAGAAGGATACAAGTGCTACAATCCAAAGAAAAAGGAGCTTAAGGCAACAAGCATGTAGATAAGGTTTAAGAGAGCTTCAAATTGAGTGTTCCAACCATCCCAAGGATCTCAAGTATAGATTCACAATGAAGAAGGAGTACCCTATTGTTGTATAAAACACCACAAGAACCAAGCTAATGTGATATTATAAAACCTCTACAATCACCATTAACTCAACATGACTTCGATATTCAAACTTTAACACTTTCCTTAGTAAATGTGAAACTGCACCTTTTCTTCTAGCTTTAACTCTTCTCTGATTTGACTTGAATGTTGAAGATTCTTGTGCTCAATGATTAATAGAAGTTCTTACATATATAAAGCAACACATTTCAAGCAAAAGTTTCAAGTTATAACATGTGAATAACTTGAAATGTCTTCAAACATTATACTATGTCTGAAATATGAAAATTACCTTCATCGATTTGACATGCCTTCACTATTAAGCTTATTTCTATTAGCACACATCCTGTTTTGCAAAGATCTTTTAGTTAAGGATGATAGCTTCAAAATGAGCTATCATTCATAAAAAATGTTACACTGTACTTTGAGATCTGAATCTTAGAAGATCAGTGAAATCTGCGCTAGAAAAATCATAACTTCCAAATAACATTCATACAATTATGAAATCACTTAGATTTCTTCACACAAAGAGAATTGAATCAAGTATTTCTACACAAACATGCGTTTGCTATTAGAGAAGATGTGTACAAAATAACTTGGCCTTATTCTTCTCATAGCCTTAGAAAAATCTTCTACACTCAATGATCTCTCATCATCATCTATCTCAGAAAAATACCCTAACTACCTTTCTAGTCATTTAGGATTTACAAATCGAGTTCTTCTACATTTCGTTCGCTCAATTAACTCATATACATTTGATCTATATGCTCCTAAACTCAAAACATGTAATTCTAGAATTTTTAAACTATATTCGGTCCCTAATTTTTCCACTATATTACATGTGTGAATTTGTCCCTTCACGTAGGCATGGTTTCTAAGTATCTAATTTCCATAGCTCTTTTGTCCTTCTTCTTTCCACTTATTTCTTCATGTCTTTATGCTTACTTAGTGAGTGAGTCCCAACAGCTCCCTCTCAATCACTAATTAGCATTCTCTAACTTCTTCATACAATCTTCTTCTCTTTTATTCCTGCCATTCCTTTGAATCTACTTGTCTTCACTCCATCCGAGCTTTTTGTCAGTATGTCTACTATCTGATCTCTTGTAGGAGTGTACACCACTTCAAGTTCCTTCTCCATTACCTTTTCTCTTAGGAAATTATATTAAATCTCTATATGTTTTGTTCTTGCATGAAATAGTGGATTTGTTGCAAGATAAAGTGAACTCATATTATCTCCATGTATTATAGGTATACCTTGATTAATGCCCAAGATTTTTAGCAAGGTCTGCATCCATATTACTTCTTTAACTGCTTTCACAAGCCCTTTGTATTATGCTTTATAACCTATCTACACCATGTATCCATGTGTTGATCTTCTATCATCTTGACTTCCTACCCAATCTGAGTCAATGCTCTCAATTTTATGTCTGAGGTAAAAGGATAATATAATCCTTCCTTTATAGTCCCTTTGATATATCTAAGAACTCTTTGACATGCAATCCAATGTTGATCCTTTGGACAATGCATGAATTGTGAGAGGACTCCCACTACATAACTAAGATCAGGTCTTGTTAGTGTAGCATAAATCAAACTTCCCACTAAAGATTGATAATTCCTCATATCTTTGAATTCTGCACCATCATATTTGCTAAGCTTATGATTAACTTCAACTGGAGTTGAAGCTTATTTGCAACTCTCCATGTTGAACTTCTTCAATAGGCTCAGAAGATACCTTTCTTCTGATACATATATACCATGATCTACATAAGTGCTTTCCATTCTGAGAAAATATGACAACTTCCCTAGATCACTTATCTTGAATTCCTTCTCAATCTCTTTACTTCCTTGATTCCTTCATTGGAGGTACTTGTGATTATAATGTCATCTACATAAATACAAATGTCGATTATACCTTCATCTATTATTTTGATAAGTAGACTTGCATCTGCCTTTGAACTTTGATATCCAAGAACATTTAGATACTTCACAAGCCTATAGTTCCAAGCTCTTGGAGCTTGCTTTAACCCATAGAGTGCTCTTCTTAATCTGCAAACATAATTTGGATACCTATTTGCAAACCCTTGAGGTTGCTGCATGTATTCTTCATCAGATATGTATCCATTCAAAAATGCATTTTTATATTCAATTGATTCAAGGTCCATATTGCCCTTTGGATCCCGCAGATGCATGGATGCAAAGGATAATATAGAAACAAAATCACACAAAAGTACTCAGAGAATAGAAAGAGACAAGAGACTAGAAACGAGATTGGGTACAATCTCCCCCCACATGCTCCGATGGATGAGTCTATCAGAATATGTGTATTTATAGGTATTTCTTATTACGTCCTGAATAGAAGATACATGAGGGCCGTGCTTCAAAAAGCATGCTTTTGCTTATTTACAAAAATAACTAAAAAAATACTATCTTCTAAAAATAACTATCTTCTAAATATTCTTCTAAATATCTCCAAAAATATTTGAATAAGACCACGTGAGTTCACACCCTCATGAATCTTCACCTGCTAAATCAAAACACGAAACACATTAAAGCCCTCAAGACATTAAAATCCTTTTAACATTCCATTATTCCATAAATTATAACATGCCTCCCAGTTGAGGAGAAACTGACCTTAGTTGATAAGAATAAAATAGACATGGATGACCACTCACATGTCCCATCATTGAAGAATCATAAGCATGTTCCATGTAAAAACACATGCATGGAACTGGAAAACTGGAATTTAATGTGAATGTGATGTTATTGTTAGTGTCCATGTGAAAGGCCAAATGGCCACTGGACACTTCTTTGTATATGTTCTTTAATAAAACTTATAGTGGCCTGGTTAGTCACATACTATAAGTTCGACCACATTTGTAAGACCTAAGAAGTCTGTCTTTGTGCTCCTCGTGTACTGTGTTTTTCTCCGTATTCTGCATCTTCAGTACGAAGTAATCTGTGTGGCCTTAGGAGCTCAATTTTCTACTCCGAGGATATCGTCATGGAGCTCTCAAGAAGCAGAGCGCAATGTGGTGCATCGCCATCGAAATACTTCATTGGTATTAGAGTAGTTCGACGCAAAAGCTTTGTTCCGTTTGTGCGAGCGAAGCGAGCACCCCCTCCCCCCCGTCTTTCTCCAAGGCTATGTCTAAGGCGGCAACCAAGGCATACCTTGTCATCGGAGTCATCAAAGACACCGTTGGCACCGTTGCCTACGTGCGAGGGAGGATCTCAATGATCAAGGAATATAGAGGTTCCAAGTACTTCTCAGGAGGTCACCCATCCCAATATTTTTCCCCCCGGAGCTCGCTTAAGCATGGAAATCTCTTGCCACTAAGCTACACTCTTGTGGTGTTTGAAGAAGGGGAAAGACTAAGGTTGACATTACCTTGAACATGTTTTGGTTCCTCAAAGCTTCATTCTTTGCTTTCAAAGCCTATTTTTGAAGCATTTTTGGGATGTCTTTTGGAGCCATTTTGGAGTACTTCTGCACATAGTTCTCTTCACACAAGTCCAAGAACATCAAGGAGAGTATTCTTTGTACTTCTTTGATAATAAATATCAATTTTGGGGCTTTCATTTCAGCCACACTCGTAAAACTATAGATTTCTTGAAAGATTTCAGTTTTGGTGGGAGCAGCTGCTGCACATTTATGCAGGTTTTTTGAGCCAAAAACATCAAAGTTGACAGACACTTGCAGGTGTTATTGGCTAATTTTTTGGGTTGTGCATTCAACCTTGTAGTGTCATTGTAGTGCATATATTGAGCACATACACATCATGTACTCTTCTGTGGATACCACTTATGTACGTCCATGTGATCATTGATATAGCGGTTATGTTCTTTGCATAAAGCCTTTTACATTTGATAAAGAGGGTCGTGGTGAGGTTTTCTTAACTTGGAGACACCCAGATGTCGAGGTCTCTTCGGTGATGCAGGTGGAAGACTTACCCAGCCTCGCCATAGGAGATGTATGATAGTTGTTCATAGGTGCTCGATAAGCCTAGTTGGCTTCTATTGGGTAACTGATTATATGTAGTGGAGTCACTGATTCACTTTGCAGGAAAACATGTCAGTACTTGTAGTTTTATGATATTTTGACACTAGTCATACACTCATTTTGTAGAGGATACTATAATAAAATTTTTCCAGATTTTTGGTTTTGTCAACTATATAGTGGCTAATTTACTCCTTGATACACTTATTCGTTGATGTTCGGACTCTTCTAGCTCCATTATCATTCCATTTAGTTCTCTACCATCATGGCGTCAAAGGTCTCATGCACATCCGGTGGATCAAGGTCTAGTGCTACTATTCCGAGGAGGAGCTATAACTTGCAGGGCAAAGACCATTTTGAGATCCGAAAATTTGATGGCACAAACTTTGCTCTATGGAAGAATTAGATTAAAGATGTGTTGTTTCAAAGTAGGCAATCGAAGCTAGTAAATGGAATTTCAAAGAAGCTTGTTGACATGGATGAAGATGATTGGGATGAGTTAGATGAAATGGTCAGGTCTACCATTCACTTGCACCTAGCAGATAATGTTTACTTTACAATATTAGACTATGAAAGTGCAGAGGAGCTTTGGAAGAAGATATGCAATACATATGAAAAAGAGACGACATCAAATAAAGTCTATCTAATGAGAAAATTATATGATCTTTGTATGAAGGACACAGATAGTGTTGCTGCTCATCTAAATGAGTTTGATGCTATATTCTCTCAGTTACAGGCTCAAAAAACGGATATGGATAATGAAATGAAAGCAGTATTGCTGTTATGCAGCTTGCCATCATCATGGGATACATTTTGCATAGGTATTAGCAATAGTGCACGTAGTGGTAAACTCGTCTATAATGACATATGTGGAGCACTCTTGAGTGAGGAGATTCATAGAAAGTCTATGGTTGGCACTCAGAGTGGAGATGGATATAATGTTCGTGATTCTTGTGAAGAGAGATGGTGGATGCAATCCAAAGATGAGTAGGTGCTGCTACAACCAGCTTCACACCAACCAACTGAGACTTCAGAGTTGATTAGTAGATCCTTTAAGCTTCCTAAATCCACCCAAATATCAGCCAAGTACTTTGGAACATGTATCCCAAAAGTTTAAGTCAAGACAGACTAGTTGCGAAATGACTAGCTCCCAAAACTTGCTATTTTTGGACATACACCTGCTGGAAAAAATTAACAGTGCTCTCAACCTGGAAGGAATTAGAAAAATGCCTTTTGGGCATAGCAAATAGACTTAGCAAGCTTCTCAATCCAAGTTAAAACACTTCAAATGATGGACTGAGCACTGAGAACAAGATTTATCAATTTCTGGAACATGCCCACCATTCTCGGGGCTCTGCAGAGATAGACCAGTGAGCAGTAAAATGCCGATATCTCGAAAACTATAAATCCAATGACCTTGAAAATTGATATACAAAAACTAGACAGTAAGAGCTAGCCAACGCATGTTAAATCATTGAAAAAGGTTCAGTAGAACTGACCTTCTGAAGTTACTGCTCTGAGTGAGTATAGCAGAGAACAAAACAGAGAAGTAGATGATGATAAATGTATAGATTCACATATGATTACAACCACATTGGCAATGAATCTTTGCACAATGGGAGTAGAATGATAGAGTTATGGATTAAGCTCTTCAATCTCTACAAAATGACATGAAGTGGTCATGTACAAGGATTGCTAATCACCTCTTCCTTCTTGCTCCTTTTATAGCTATTCTTGGAGGGAGTTTTGAATTTGAATTCAAATGGCTCCACCTAAAAGTGATCCACAAAGTTAGGAGATATTCCCTCAGCTCAAAAAGTCGTGGGTTTTGGTAGTTAGAGCCACGAAATTGCTTTTACATCATGCATGAGGTAAGCCATCCTTTTCCTTTTTCTTTTTACAATTACAAGAGATAAAAATGAACTCTTTTACAAGAGGTGTTCACATGACTACTCATGTGACTTACAAATGAGGATGATATCAAATATATCAAGCATGTAGGCTTGGGTAAAATGCACCAACAGCTCCCCCTCAAGCCTAACATGCTTGACCTTCAAATAAGTCTTCAATTGTCCTTGATTTCCTGCAAGCCAATCATCAACTTGAATCTACTTAACTTTGTACCATCAAGAGCTTTAGTCAACATGTCTGCACATTGCATATCTGTAGAGACATAGGATAGTTGAATATCCTTGCTCATTAGCTTCTCCCTTACATAATGGTAGTGGACTTCAATATGCTTGGTTCTAGCATGGTATACCGGATTAGCTGCTAGATGTAGTGAGCTTGTGTTGTCACAAAAAATGTGAGGTGTTGAAGAATGAAGTCCAAGGTCTGTGTACAAAGACTTTAACCACATGATTTCTTGAGTTGCATTAGCCAAACCTCTATATTCAGCTTCAATAGAAGATAATGCCACGGTTGGTTGCTTCTTCGATGACCAAGAAATTATTTTTGAACTTGCAAATGATATATACCCGGATGTGCTTCTTCTATCATCTTTAGATCCGGCCCAATCTGCATCTGAGTAGACCTTTAGCTCAATATCTAAAGTATATGAATAAAACAAACCTTCATTCATGGTCCCCTTTAGGTACTTGAGGACTCTCTTGGCCGCTTCCATATGTGGTCTTCTCGGCTTATGCATAAACTGACTCAATATGCTAACACTATAGCATATATCCACCCTTGTGAGTGTTGCATAGTTCAAACTTCCAACCAAGCTTTGATAGCTTGTGATGTCTTCAATTGGCTCTCCTTCATAAGCACTAAGCTTATGATTTTCCTCCATAGGTGTACCTGCACACTTGGTATTTTCCATCTTGAACTTGACGAGCATGTCATTCACATACTTCCTTTGTGTGATGTATATACCTGAATCTGTGTAGATCAACTCCAATCCAAGAAAATAAGTGAGTGGTCCGAGGTCACTTATTTTGAACTCCTCCTTCATTTGACTCTTTACCTGTTTGATTCCTTCAAGATCATTGCCTGTGATAATAATATCATCAACATACACACATAAATAGATCACTTCAGATCCATTCCTCTTTATGAACAAAGAGGTATCCGCCTTGCTAGCTTTGAATCCTTGGTCCTGCAAATAAGTCACCAATCTGAAATTCCAAGCTCTTGGAGCTTGCTTCAATCCATACAAAGCTTTCTTTAGTTTGCATACATAGTTAGGATGATGTGCATCCTCATATCCAGGAGGTTGTGCCATATACACTTCCTCAGAAATCCATCCATTCAAGAAAGCATTCTTTACATCAAGTTGATAAAGATTCCCATTTCTAGATGTAGCAAGACTAATGAGAACCCTAATTGTAGGCATTTTTGCAACAGGAGAGAAAGTATCCTCATAATCAATACCATGGGTTTGAGCAAACCCTTTAGCAACTAACCTTGCTTTGTGTCTATTTATACTTCCATCTGGATTCCTCTTGATTTTGTATATCCATCGAGATCCGATTATCTTCATAGATGGCTTGTTAGGTACAAGCTCCCAAGTGTCATTCTCCTTCAAGGCTTCCATTTCTTCATCCATTGCATCTCTCCAAGCTTTCTTGCTTTGTGCTTCTTCAAATGTGGTAGGTTCTTCATTGGTTGAATCCTTTGCAATGTAGATTGAGTGCTTGGTGACCAAAGAAGTATCATAACCAAACCTCTCTGGTTTCTTCTTCTCCCTTGAAGACCTTCTAAGTGGTTGATGTGAGCTCTCGGGTCCATATGTAGCATCCTACATCTTTGCTTTTCCTTTGTTCTTCCATAGCTTTAGTCCTTCTAAGTCTTCTAGGTAAATCTCCGAATCACTTTCTTCAATCTGCTTTGACTCCTTTGGTTGAAGTGATGGAAAATCTTCATCCAAGTCATATGGTAGCTTCACTTTCCTGTCATCATCAAACCATGATTTGTTTTCATCAAAAATTACATCTCTACTCACAGAAAATCCTTTATTGGTTGGATTGTACAATCTATATCCTTTTTGGTTTTGGTCATAACCAATAAATACGCACTTCTCTGCCTTGGGATCCAATTTCCCTCTTACTTGAGAAGGAATGTGAGCATAGGCTAAGCATCCAAAGATTTTACAATGCTCTAGACTAGGTCTTCTTCCATTCCACACTTCATATGGAGTGGTTCCATCTAGTGACGTAGATGGAAGTCTATTTATGAGATATGTGGCTGTCGACACAACCTCTGCCCATAGGTAGTTCGGCAATCCCTTTTCGTTGAGCATGGACCTTGCAGCTTCGACAATAGCTCTGTTCCTCCTCTCTGCTACACCATTGAGTTCGGGTGTATACCTTGTAGTGACTTCCCTTTTAATGCCTCTTTCATGCAAGAAGGCATCAAATTCAGAAGAGAAGTATTCTCCTCCACCATCTGATCTGAGTCGTTTCAAAGTCCGACCTGTTTGGTTTTCAACAAGAGCAATATACTTCTTAAAGCAATTAAACACTTCATCCTTGTGCTTCATGAAAAACAGAATGGTCCACCTGCTACAATCATCTATGAAAGAAACATAATATCTTGAGCCTGATATAGATGGCTCCTTACTTGGACCCCACACATCCGTGTGCACTAGATCCAAAGGATTTTGATACATATATCCTTTCTTATTGAAAGGTTGTCTATGAGCCTTGCCGAGTTGACAAGCTTCACACTTATAAATCATGTGTTGCCTTGTGATATTAGGCAAACCAAGTACACTTTGGTCCCTACAAATTTGTTTGAGTGTCCTCTCACCAATGTGAGCAAGCCTTTTGTGCCATATCTCCAACTCTGTAAGAGTTTGAGATCCATAGCTAAACAAAGCTATGTTCTTTGTATCTTCCACTTCAAAAGTGAAAAGCCTTCCTGTCTTTTCTCCTTTGGCAATCCTTTGAAAGCCTTGCCTTGGGTCTTCAACATATGCTCCAAATCGATTGAATCTAACCTGCAATCCTTTTTCAACAATCTGTCCAACACTTATTAAATTTTTGGTAATTGTAGGGACATACAAGACTTTGCTTAAGAGGTTCATATTCCCATCTGATGTCTTCACATTACCTATCTTCTCCACTGAGTGCTTTGTGTCATCTCCTATCTGCACTTCATGCTTGTTATGAGGATTTTCCAAATCAGAAAGTAAAGCCACATTTCCTGCTACATGGTTCGAGCATCCCGAATCAATGTAAAATATGTGATCATCATCCTTACCCTTCTTCGCTGATAGATTCATAATCAATAATGAATCTTCTTGACTTTGGTCCTCTGCATAGTTATTGCAATCTCTTCTTCCTCTATGGCCACTTTGATAGTTGTTGTTGTTGTTATAATTGTTGTTGTAGTAGTTGTTGTTGTTGTAGCCTCCATTGTATCTACCTCTATTTGATCCATAGCCACCTCTATTGAATCCTCTTCCTCTTGAGTTCCTCGGGTTCCTGAAACATTCTTCAGTAGTATGGTTAGATAAGCCACATATGTTGCAAGGTTGAGATGATTGTAATCTCCCCCTGCCTTGCTTTCCACCTCTGCCTCTTCCTCTAGCTCTTCCTCTACCTACAAAGTTTGCTTGGAAAGAGCTTCCTTCATCTTCATTCTTCCTATTCTTTGACTTGTCCTTGACCTTAGCTTTATCAGAATATAAGGCAGAAGTTTGATTACCTCTTGAGGACTCACCACATTTGCTAATCTTTGCTTCATGAGTGAAGATTTGGCCCATGAGTGTGTTGAGGTCGGGTACATGCATATCCATGTATAAATCCATGGCTGTTGTGAATGACTCCCACTTGTCGTCTGCTTTGATTCCATTCATGATTTGTCTTATGATTTGCTCCTCTTCAATTACCTCTCCAATGCTTCCAAGTTGGTTGGAAATCTCCTTCATCTTTGTGACATAATCAGTCACATTTTGCTTCGGGCTTTTCTTCATTGTTGTGAACTCCATCCACAATTGGTTCTTC
The DNA here is from genome assembly GCA_020310875.1 of Ceratopteris richardii. NCBI lineage: Eukaryota > Viridiplantae > Streptophyta > Polypodiopsida > Polypodiales > Pteridaceae > Ceratopteris > Ceratopteris richardii. Next base: position 107,693,674 of record CM035422.1, on the reverse strand, counting down.
CTTGCTTGAGTGTTGGAAGAGAAGAAAGAAGCAAGTGCATTCCAGGTCTCTCTTGATGTCTTGCATCCCTTGACATGAGGTAAAAGAAAATCAGAGATTGAGTTTAGAATATAGGACCTTGCAAGTGCATCCTTCGAACACCAATTCGAAAGTCCTTCCACTTCTTCATGTGATGGTTGCCCTTTGTTCCTCATGGTTGGCATTGCTTCATCTCCCGATATGAATCCATATAGATTCCTCCCTTGAAGGTAAGCCTCCATCCTTAGAGACCATGCCGGGTAGTTGTTTCGATCCAATTTGTCAATTGTTGATGGAAATCCATCTCCCATGTTGCTTGACTATGCTCTGATACCACTATGAAGAGAGATGGTGGATGCAATCCAAAGATGAGTAGGTGCTGCTACAACCAGCTTCACACCAGCCAGCTGAGACTTCAGAGTTGATTAGTAGACCCTATAAGCTTCCTAAATCCACCAAAATATCAGCCAAGTACTTTGGAACATGTATCCCAAAAGTTTAAGTCAAGACAGACTAGTTGCGAAATGACTAGCTCCCAAAACTTGCTATTTTTGGACATACACCTGCTGGAAAAAATGAACAGTGCTCTCAACCAGGAAGGAATTAGAAAAATTCCTTTTGGGCATAGCAAATAGACTTAGCAAGCTTCTCAATCCAAGTTAAAACACTTGAAATGATGGACTGAGCACTGAGAACAAGATTTATCAATTTCTGGAACATGCCCACCATTCTCGGGGCTCTGCAGAGATAGACCAGTGAGCAGTAAAATGTAGATATCTCCAAAATTATAAATCTAATGACCTTGAAAATTGATATACAAAAACTAGACAGTAAGAGCTATCCAACGCATGTTAAATCATTGAAAAAAGTTCAGTAGAATTCGAGATATGACCTTCTGAATTTACTACTGTGAGTGAGTATAGCAGAGAACAAAACAGAGAAGTAGATGATGATAAATGTATAGATTCACATATGATTACAACCACATTGGCAATGAATCTTTGCACAATGGGAGTAGAATGATAGAGCTATGGATTAAGCTCTTCAATCTCTACAAAATGACATGAAGTGGTCACGTACAAGGCTTGTTAATCGCCTCTTCCTTCTTGCTCCTTTTATAGCTATTCTTGGAGGGAGTTTTGAATTCGAATTCGAATGGCTCCACCTAAAAGTGATCCCCAAAGTTAGGAGATATTCCCTCAGATCAAAAAGTCGTGGGTTTTGGTAGTTAGAGCCACGAAATTGCTTTTACATCATGCATGAGGTAAGCCATCCTTTTCCTTTTTCTTTTTTCAATTACAAGAGATAAAAATGAACTCTTTTATAAGAGGTGTTCACATGACTACTCATGTGACTTACAAATGAGGATGATATCAAATATATCAAGCATGTAGGCTTGGGTAAAATGCACCAACAATTCTTACCAAGGAAAGAACAACAACGTGGCGGGAGCAAGAACAAGGAAAAGAATGATCAATGGAATAAGAGTAGAAGTAAATCAAGGAAGAGGGATATCGAATGCCATTATTGCCATAAGAAAGGATACATGAAGAAAGACTGTTATGCATTAAAGAATGCTAAAGGTAAAGGATAGAATGTTGATGGGCATGTTAAATAGTTACTTGCACCATCTACCTCGACTCTGAAGATTGAAGAAATTAATGCTATTTCTGATGATGCTGATGTGTTGAAACTTGAAAGTATTGTGCCACCTGAGGCTCTTATGGTTGATTCTCTTTCCCACACCTAGCTCCTAGATTCTAGTGCTTCTTTCCATGTGAAACCACATAGGGAATGGTTCTCTAATTATGCAGCAAAGTCTCTTGGTACCACGAAACTTGGTGATTCTTACCAGTGTGATGTTGTGGGGATTGGAGATGTAGTTGTGAAGTTCATTGATGGTTCAAAATTTATTATGCATCTATGATGAAGGAGAAAGTCGGGGTGATTCTTTTGAAATTCAAATGATAAGCTAACATCTTCAATTATTTATAGATTCATTTGGAATGAGTTGTGGTCTTCCTCCAAGAGGTTTTAGAGCATCTGTTTGATGTAATTTTGTCAATCCAAGAAAGCTTAGCTAGGCAATCCCCCTTCTAGCTCAAATCTGCACATAAGAAGAGAATTTCACATAGGCATATCTCTTTGTACATGATTTGGAAATCAAGTTTAGTTATTTAATCTTTTTGATATTGTTATAAGGATCATTTCTATCTACATCATATCTTTATTTACTTCATGGTGGTGTATGTATTTAGCACTATAGCTCACTAGTCTATTCTTTACATAGTTTGAGTATATATGTGAGTAGACATATGCACACATACCCTATCAAGACAATACATACCCTCTCTTATCTAGGAAGGTTAATTTACCTCCTAGAATCTAATTTAAGTGATTTAGAGCTTGTTTGGAAGACCTTAGGGGGTATTTTATGTGTATAAAGACTCAAAGGTCTAATTCAAGGGTTATAGAGAAATAAGGTTTTTGGATGACTATGCCATCTATGATGTCTCATCAAGGTTCCAACACTCATTTGATGCAATTTGGAGTACGTATTTTTCATCAGTGGTAGCAAAGATCATCTTGGACATATGACAAAAGCAAAGGGAGGCCTTAAAGTTTGAAGAAGGCCAAGCTTGAAGCAATACCTAGAAAGCCTTCAAAGAAGCATTGAAGGAAGAAGGAGCTTCTAGCATCATCAAAGGATCAAGACAACAAAAGGATCTGGGGTAGAGGTAAAAAACCAAACCTTTTGCACTTAAATCACATCCAAGGAGGTAATAAATGCCATTATGTGAGGCTAAAACTATAGTGGACTTAAAATTGAGAACCTTGCTAAGAGGAATTACCAACAATTGAAGTTTAGAATCTCCAACTTCCTAATGGGAAAAGGTCTTTGGGGGTTGGTTAGTGGTATAGAGGTTAACCCACACATACATCCACATAGATATATACATCCACATAGATACACTATGAATTAGAGGATAACTATAAGAGAATGGGAGTAAAGTGATGGAAGAGTCATCTTCACCTTATCCCAACACATTAGCAACTCTATGATAGGACATCTCCAAGACCTATACACATCAAAGAGGGTATGTGAGTTTCTAGAGAGATTATTGTGAGAGGTTTGCATGACGCAACATAGAGACTACTCGATCTTGAATAGTTCTATTCATTCTCTCAGCTACACCATTCTGTAGTGGGGTATAAGGAGTTGTAAGCTCTCTATGAATCCCTCTAGACTGACAGAAAAAGCTGAATTCATGTGAGGTATACTCACCCCCATTATCTGAATGTAAAGCCTTAAGCTTAGTTCCTTTTTCAGTCTCAGCAAGTTATTTTTTGAAAGTAGGGAATATCTCATCCTTCCTGGATACTTGAACATAAAAAAGATATTTTGGTTTGTTATTAAATCAATATATATACAGAGAAAAGAACAGGTCCCAGCACTCGTTATTTAATGAAAAACATTTTCTTCTCTTTCTAATCCTCCATTTTTTTACTGTGCAAAAGAACATATCAAATTTTTTACTTACTACTAACTAAATAGACTAGTTCTTTCTGTTCAATCTCTGATAGGATATACCCAGACTTTTCTAGTAGCATCATCTATGAAAGTGACAAAGTAAAGAGAACCACCTTTTCCATTAGTTGTAAGTTGTGAATTGACTTGCTTGCTTCATCAAAAAGTGACTAATGATGTGGCATATAGTGTAGCCCCAGTCACATCCTTGATATTTCCAAATCCAACAATCAGCAAAGCGGCATGTGTAAAAGACATGGAAAAGCTATGTATTCCTTTCTCATTAGTCACATCAAAACATTTTGATCATGATTTTGGATTTTCTTATCTTGGTTCAAATCCCATGATCAATGATTTGGGAGCATTTTAATCTTGTGCTCTACCATTGAATGGTAGTGACACTCCATACTACAACATTGATATTTTGACCTATAATGAAGACATGACTGGATGCCTACTTTTGAAGGATTTGTGGGATTTCTAATGTTTTTCCTCCTTTCAAACTAGCTCTTTTTTTGTATTGCATGGGAGATGGAGAAATGATAGTATCTTTCTTTTTGCACCATCCCATTTCTAAATAGAATCTCCTTTTTAAATTGAAACATCAATGAGGATCAATAGTATTAGAGAAATTAGTTCCATTACCTTAAACCTAACCCTAGAGCTTGAGTCCTTCTAAGAAAAAAATCCCTCTCTCTTTACCTATATCACTTGAATAAGCTTAAGTTTCTTTGTAAGGAAATGGGTTTTGTACCAATTGACCATTCCATTCTTTATGAATAGTGTTTTTTTTAAGAGGTGTCAATGGGCACAAACACTCTAGAATATTTGATATATATTGAAATGGTTTTAAGAGAAAAATTATTAGATCTTTTCCTTTCCATATTCAAGATTTTTCACAGGACCATTGGGAACAATCTCTATCAATAACTTGGTATCAAAACTCATCTCAGTCATGCAAGCAATCCATTTTTCCAATTCCTATTTTTTGCATGCAGTCTCAAAAAAACCATGGATATTTGATTTTGGTGCTACAAATCATATGTCAGGTTACAAGAAAGTTTTTTCTACCCTTACTACCTCAACAACAAGAAGGGTGACCACAGCAGATGTTCATGATCTTGATTTTGTTGGTGTTGGGAAAGTAAACCTAAAATCCAATGCAAGAGGAAACTTTGCAATTTTTAATGTTCTATATGCACCAAAAATGAAGAAGAATTTTCTATCCATCTCTAATTTCTTGTCAGATGGTTACAAGGTCATCTTTAAGAAAGATTCATGTGAGATCCTTGCTTTAAATGAGGAGCAGTAATTTTTGCAAGGAGAAAACAAAATTGGGATGTTTGTAATGTTCAAAATTAGTCATGCAAATGTTGCTAGGTCAAGTACACCTAAGGAAACATGAAGTTATGGCATGCTAGATTTGTTCATATCTATTACACAAATCTCAAGCACATTAAAGACCAAGGTATGGTGGAGAGCCTTCCCACTTTTGCTTTACCAAATGATGAAAAAGCATGTGAAGGATGTATTGAAGGAAAGATATGCAAGCTACCTTTCAAGAAGCATGGATACATTATAGCTACTAGGAAATTATAAAGCATACATTTAGATGTGAATGGACCTATGAGGGTTGATTTTATCCAAGAGTTTTGGTATTTCATGCCATTTATAGATGATTTCTCCAAGAATTCTTTGGCTTTTGGTCTTAAAACAATGTAAAAAGTATCCCCAAAATTTAAGAAGTTTTTAGCTATGGTTGAGAATGAAAGTTAGTTTAAGATCTAGATTTTGAGAAGCGATAGAAGAGGAGAGTAGTTTTCAAAAGACTTCAAGTCTTTTCAGGAAGACAAAGGAATCTCTCATTGGCTAACTACTGCCTTCATTCCATAACATAATGGTGTTGTAGAGAGGAAGAATAGGAAAGTTTTTGAAATGATGTGTAATATGATTTCCAGCTCTAAGAAACTTCCATATAGATTTTGATTTCATGTAGTATACACTACCAATCACATTCTTACTAGTGTCATGAGGAAGGAGGTAAGGAAGAGAGATCAGACACACACTCTCACAATCAAAGAGAAGTACACACATAGATTGAGGCAAGGAAGAATGATCTTCTTCTTCTTCTTCTTCTTCTTCTTCTTCTTCTCCTTCTTCTTCTTCTATTACATAAAAGGAATGTGCAAGAATGACCTAAGAAACAAGAATAGAAAAAGTGCAATATATAAAGACCAGTACATAAGGAAAAACCTAATGTTCACGAATGAGTGAGCTAGCAAGAAACAAATGTGCCATCACTCTCAATAGATAAAACTAATAAAGCTCAATGAAGTGCCCCTGACATATACCAGCGTGACCACTATACATGTCACAGAAATGAAAAATGATATGTGTCATCGTGGATCATCACATGTTGAGCTTGATATCTCAACACTCCCCCTCAATTCAACGTCGTATCTTGTAGTCCAAGCATCTCCCGAAACTTCTTCAACTTCTCAGCTCCAAGTGCTTTAGTGAAAATATCAACAACTTGCTCATTTGTCCTCACATAAACAAGATCAATATAACTTGCTAATACCTTCTCTCTGATGAAGTGATAATGTACCTTGATATGCTTTGTTGTAGCATGAAAAAATAGGGTTCTATGCTAATTGTATGCTGCTAAGATTATCACAATAGATGGTGATAGGATTTTGCACTTCCACACCTAAATCTACAAGTAGCATCTCCAGCCATGATGCCTCACATGTTGCCATTGCAACACCTCTATACTCAGCCTCTGTACTTGACAAAGCAACAATGGATTGCTTCCTGCTATTCCATGTAATAGCTGCACTCCCAAGTGAGAATAGAAAGCCACTAGTAGATCTTCTATCTGAAATACTACCAACCCAATCTGCATCGGTGTATCCATGAACATGCAAATCTACACCAGCTTCATAAAACAATGCATAATCCAAAGTATCACTTACATAATGTAGAGTGCACCTCAACGCATCCAAATGTGGCTTCTTAGGAACCTACATAAATTGACTTTCAATTCCAATAGTGTAGCTTAGATCAAGCCTTATAATTGTGAGATATATCAAGCTTCCCACAATTTTCTTGTACATAGTAGCATTTTCTAATGCTTCACTTGATGTATTATCCAACTTCAAATTCTGATCCAATGGCATAGAAATCGGCTTCCAATCAGCCATACCTTGCAGCATATTCAAGGCATATTGCCTTTGTGACATCCATATACCTGTTTCTATATGTATAAACTCAATGCCCAAAAAGTAGCACAGCACACCAAGATCTTTCATGTCAAATTCTTGCATAAGAAGTTGCTTTACCTCTTTAACGCTTTCTTCATTATCACCACCTACAATGAATTCATCCACATAAATAGCCACAGTTGTGATGCCATCATCACCCTTCCTTGCATATAGTGAATGATCTGCATCACACATAGAAAAACCAATGGTGGTTAAGTAATCTAGAATCCTTGCATGCCATGCATGAGGAGCTTGCTTCAACCCATACAAAGCCTTTTGCAGCCTGCAAATATAATCTGGATGCTTTCAATCTTCATATCCTTGTGGTTGGTCCATGTATACTTCTTCCTGTAACTCACCATGTAGGAAAGCATTCTTCACATCCATCTGATGGAAAGTCCATCCTTTTGTTGTAGCTAATGTAACAAGTGTTCTGATAGTAAAAATTTTAGCTACAGGGCTGGATGTTTCCTCATAATTAATGCCATATGTTTGTGCATATCCTTTTGCTACCAATCATGCTTTGTACCTGCTTATGCTACCATTAGCATTCTACTTTACCTTGTAAACCCACTTGCAACCTATGGGTTTCTTTCCTTGCGGCAATAGAACCAGCTTCCATGTATCATTTCCATATAGTGCAGCCATCTCCTCATCCATAGCATTTTCCTAATCTGCATTTCCAATTGCATCTTCAAAAGAAGAAGGTTCAACATCTTGTATTACCCTGGTCATGTAGGCACAAGCCATATAACTATCATACGTCAATCGTTGCACTGAATTATGCATTCTTCCAGATCTTCTTGGTCCTGGGTCACTTCTCCTTGTATCATCTGCATGTGCCTTTCTTACTCCTAGAGTCTTCGCAGAGGGCAATCCAAGTTCCTCATCAAGACTTTTTTCTGAACCGCTTGAATCTCCATCAACATCTTCAAAACCTGCACATGTTATACTACCAACAAAAAGATTTTCTTTACCTTTCTTGGATGTATTTGATGAATTAGTTGGACTGAAATTTCCATGCAATCTTCGAGTCCATGGATTTGAGTTGGAACTATTGCTTGGTGATGCATCTAGTCCACTCAAAACTTGAGATTCTGCACTTGATTTTTTAACATTTTCTTTGTCATTTGGTTCAAGATTCAATCCTTCTTTGGCATCTGCATAGAAGCTTCACATTTCATCAAATACCACATCTCTGCTTACCTTCACCTATCGTGTGGGTGGGTTATAACATTTATATCCCTTTTACTCAAGGGAGTATCCAATGAAGATATATTTCTCTACTTTTGGATCAAGGTTAGTCTGCAACTCATCTAGAACATGTACATGTTGATGTCATGACAAAAGCTTGTTCACTAACAAGACTGCGGAAAATTACCACGACTCAACTAGAACTAAGCCAGAGTGATATTAGAACACCTTTATAATCATCAGTAGCTTAGCAACCTTCTGAAACTAAAAACTTCATAACTGTATTTTGTGAAAACTGAAAATTCACTTTATAGAAAGCTTCACATTTCCTTCAAGCTTCAATTCTGAACTTATTTACTTTAGACTTTACACTACTGTGTTTGTTTACAGTTAGATAATCTTTCCGTTACTTAACTATGCCAAAACTATGTTTTGAACTCACCGAAATTTCACCGGAACTTCACGAGACTATTACCAAAATGTCACCGTAATCTTACCAGAATCTTACTGGAATCGACTGCAATTCTATTTGTAATTACTTCAAATGATTGTTGATGAAGTAAGGAAGTAATACATGAGCTTCCTTCATTAAATGAACTCTTTCGGAAGTTTAAGAAAAAACTTCACCAGTTCTGGATGCCTTTTTTACGGTCAGACTTTGTACTGTGTACTTGTCCCGTTTCACAAAACTCTTTTGATCAACTTATAGTTGAGACTCCCAGCTTCAAGGTGAGCTATCACTCATGAAAATCTTTACACTGTGTTACGAGATCTAACTCTCAGAAGTATCGGAAAATGTTTACTGAGAAAACTGTAACTGTTAACTAACTTTCACAGTAACATGAAATTACTCAGATTTCTTCACATACGAAGAATGCGCTCAATCTTCCACATGAACATGTGTTTTCTATTAGAGAAGATGTGTACAAAATAGCTTGGCCTCACTTTGCTCATAGCTATGGCAAAATCTCCTACTCTGAGTAGTTATTCCTTACCATCTCTCTCAGATGAATACCCGACAATTCAGGTTCTATTATTCATCTCTACATACGCAATCTCTGGCGCCTTCTATATCACTATCCTCAGTATCTATATGCACTCTTCTTACCACTCCTCTTCTCACCTATCTATTCTGATTCTATGCTCTCTCTTATATACATTTTGATCCGAGATTCAAACTCGTGATTCTGGAAGTTTCTACACCTTATATTAGAGGTGTGAATTTGTCCCTTCACTAAGGCTTGATTTTCTGAATATTTTGTTTCTGCTTCTCTTTGTCTTTCTTCATCTTTATGTCTGTCTGTATGTAAAATTTGTGAGTGATTCTTCAACACCTCCCCCTCAATCACTAATTTACATTCTCTGATCTTTCATATATTCTTCTTTTCTTTTATACCTGCCATTTCTTTGAATCTGCTTGTCTTTACTCCATCCAAGCTCTTTGTCAGAATATCTGCAATCTGATCTTTTGTAGGAGTGAATGCTAATTCAATCTCCTTCTCCATTACCTTTTCCCTCAGGAAATGATATTGAATCTCTATGTGTTTTGTTCTTGCATGAAATACTAGATTTGCTGCAAGATACAATGAGCTCATATTATCTCCATGTATGATAGGTATACCTTGATGAATACCCATGCTTTTGAACAAGGTCTGCATCCACATCACTTCTTTCGCTGCCTCCACACGTCTTTTATATTCTGCTTTAGTTGACGATAAAGCCACTATGTGTTGCTTCTTTGAACACCAGCTTACAAGCTGATCTCCTAGGTATATCATATACCCATGTGTTGACCTCCTGTCATCTTGACTTCCTGCCCAGTCCGAGTCACTGTATGCTCTCAGCTTTATATCTGACATATAAGGATAATATAATCCTTCCTTTATAGTTCTTTTGATATATCTAAGAACTCTTTGTCCTGCAACCCAATGTTGATCCTTCAGACAATGCATAAACTGTGAGAGAACTCCCACTGCATAACTGAGATCTGGTCTTGTTAGCGTAGCATAAATCAAGCTTCCCACTAACGACTGATATTTCCTCATATCTTTAAACTCTGCACCACCATATTTGCTGAGTTTATGATTTACTTCATGTTGATATATTTAGGTAGTGATGTATGTGAACACACTAGGACCGTCGGGGCACTTTTTTCCCTCTTAATTAGGAGGTTTTTTTCCCTCGGCTTGTATATACGCCTATTGCCCTAATGGACTTATCTTTGTACATTCTCTAGTAATACATTCAGTATTGTGTGTTTGTGCTCCAAGCTTCTTCTTCTTCCTTGTGATGTTCGCATGCTTCGAAAGACGTCTAACTCCAACAATTGGTATCAGAGCAGGTCGTCGCTTCATCTAGGGTGCGGTCGACACTCCTCCATTTGCAATCTCAGATTCGCACGAAATTTGGTGAGCATACTCAGGGTGTTTCAAAGATAAAAACCGCTTCGCTTTGTGGTGCCAAAATCGCGATCTGAGCTCGTTTCGACTTCCGTACGCACTATCACAATGCTTATGCAGGCTATTTCGTCTTTTTGTGCCAAAGGTATATACGAGTTTTTGTTCGCCAATATAAGCGTCTCAAAGTCTGCTACGGGTTTAGCAGAACTTGTCTGGGTAGTTCCGTTCAACTTTTTGAGATACAGTCAATTTTCTGCATCAAGGTATTTTAGTCACCGGCCATGGATGAAAGCAGTGATGTATTTCGTATGTTGGGTGTTGAGGATAAGTTGGATGGTACCAACTACCCATTGTGGGCTCATATGATGCGGCATGTATTGGTTGCAAATGGATTGTGGAACATTGTGCAGGGTGTTGAAAGACGTCCTGTTACACCTGTAACAACAGGTACTTAAATACAGGTGCTGGAGCTGATGAAGATGGTGTCGAAGATGATGTTGTGCAGATTCTTGTTCGTGCTACTGTTTCTGCTGCACCTACTGCATAGCATATTTGTTGGGATGGTAGAGATGCCCAGGCACATGCATTGATAGCTTTGTCTGTCAAACGTGCCATTATTCCTCATATTCGCCCTTGCAGAACAGCTAGGGATGCTTGGGATACACTTACCACATTGTACCAAGCTAGGAATGAGGCTCGTGTTGCTTACCTCCGAAAACAGTTGGAGAGTGAGCACATGAATGAAGGTGATTCTATGGACAGTTTCCTAACGAGGATCAAAGACTTGAAGGAACAGTTGATTTCTGCTGATGAGGTTATACCAGATAGCTCACTTGTGCAGACCGTTCTGAATGGTCTTGCTGATTCATATCAAATTTTTGCTTCTACTCTTCGGTTGATGATGAAAGGCAATCCGAATGCCTTATCATTTGAGGAGTTAATCTTTGATCTGTTACAGGAAGATCAGTCCAGGCAGAACATGTCCATTATGCGTGTTGCAGATCAAGCCTTCCTGGCTAGTCAGAAGGGCAAAGGAAAATGGAGCTCTTCTACTAGTAAGCACAAATCTGCAAATGCTGCACATTCAAAGAACCATGATAAAGATGAGAAGAAATCAGAAAAACAAAAATTGTTTTTCAAGTATTGTAAATGGAATGATCATATCATAAAGAACTATCTAAAACTGGCTGCAAAAGAGGCAAAGAAAAAGGAGGCTGGAATGGTTGTTGCAAAAGCCTCTACACCAAAAACAAAGTCTGCTAATCTTGTGCAGGAAGAAGAATGGGCGTTTACTACTGTTTGCAGTTTTGACCCATCTTCTCATGAGCAGTGCATGTCTACAGTGGACTCAGATGTTTGGTACTTTGACAGTGTGGCGACCAAACATATTACCTCGCAGCGCAGTTCCTTCTCTTCACTCGAGCCTGCCCCTACAGGGAATACTATCACATGCGCCAACAACTCCTCTTATCCTGTTATGGGAGTTGGTAAGATCATTTTGACTACTACTGATGGTAGTTCTATCACCTTGTCAGATGCTTCATTTGTGCCAGGGATCAAGAAGAATCTGTTATCAGTTTCTACATTAGCCAAGATTGGCTTGGTTGTGAAATTTGTTGATGACAGATGTGCAGTTCATGATCTGTCAAATGGCAATGTTATTATTGCTTCTGGCATTTTATGTCGTGGGCTGTATAAGCTCATAGACTATGAAAGATATGTGAATGATTCGGCATGTGCAGTTCATGATTCTCAAGCTATCTCAGATGTAAAGCTTTGGCATGCATGCTTTGGTCATCTGAATTTTGCTAGTTTGCTACGCTGGTAGAAATCTGATATGGTGTCTTCTTTGCCCAAGCTTGAGATACCTAGAAAACATGTATGTGAAGGCTGTACTTTGGGCAAAATGCAGCGTTCCTCCTTTCCAAAAGATGGTTCAGTTCGGGCTACACAGAAATTGCAGCTTGTACATAGTGATGTCTGTGGTCCTATGCAAACACCCTCTTTTGGAAATTACCTTTACTTCGTGACTTTCATTGATGATATTTCCAGGCATGCATGGGTATATCCACTCAAAGCAAAGTCCGAAGTGTTCATGTGCTTCAAACAGCTTTTGGTTTTGGCTGAAAATCTGTCAGCATGTAAAATGGGCACCCTCCGTTCTGATGAAGGGGGGGAATATATGTCTTCTGATTTTAATGCATTTCTGGCTGAACGTGGGATAAAAAACCAGTGTACAGTGTCATATACACCTCAACAGAATGGAGTTGCTGAACGGAAGAATAGGTCTCTCATGGAGATGGCGAGGTGTATGGTCAAGAGTCAGGCTTTACCTCATAGTTTCTGGCTTGAGGTTGTCATGTGTGCAGCATATGTACTGAACAGGTGTCCCACTAAAGCGCTGCAGTCTATCACTCCATATGAGGCTTGGCATGACCGCAAGCCATCTGTTGCTCATCTGCGTGTTTTTGGTTGTTTGGCATATGCACTAGTGCTTGAACAACATCGCAGAAAATTGGATGATAAGGCAGTAAAATGTATTTTTGTTGGGTACAGTTCTGAAAGTAAAGGCTATTGTCTGTATCATCCACACACTAAACGCATTCTGGTTAGCCGTGATGTTATCTTTGTGGAAGATGCTATTCAGCCATTGCTTTCATGTACTAAGGAGACATCTGTTAGCTTCAAAGACATGTATGATACTTTGATGCCTCTTTTTACAGGTGGACAGTCTAGTGTTGGTCCTAATGAGGCAACTTCTCCGCCTTTGCAGGTTTCATATGATGATGCAGATCATTCCATTTCTGATCCACATTTACATGATGCACTTGTTGATGAGAGAGCTGATATTGAGCAGGCAAAAACTATGCCAAAATGGCTTGTGCAGACTTTGCGTGACAGCAAATTAGATGCACCTTTGTCATATCGTACTCGTTGAGGCTCTCATAGTGCCTCCTTTGCATCAGATTGCTATGCTATGGCTTCATCTAGTCTCTGTGATGAGAATGAGCCTGTTTCTTTTGATGAAGCACAAAATTCAGAAAATTGGATGGCTGCTATGCAATCTGAATATGACGCTATAATGAAGAATGGTACATGGTCTTTATGTGACTTGCCTCCTGGCAAGAAGGCCATTGGCACTAAGTGGGTATACAAGCTAAAGCCTAAACCTGATGGTACAATTGACAGGTATAAGGCTAGGCTTGTTGCAAAGGGTTATGCGCAGGAAAGAGGCATTGATTTTGATGAGACCTTTGCACCTACATGCCGTATGACTACTGTTCGGAGTATTTGTGCACTTGCAGCCCATCATGGTTGGAATGTACATCTGTTGGACATTAAAACAACATTTCTGAATGGTGACTTGCATGAAGAAGTGTATGTTTTTTAGCCTCATGGCTTTGTGTGGAAAGGGCGTGAAAACCAGGTGTGCAGGTTAAAGAAGGCATTATATGGTTTAAAGCAAGCACCATGTGCTTGGTATGAGAAGATACATGCCTATTTGATTGCACATGGTTTTGAGAACAATCCAACTGAAAAGAACCTTATATGTTAAGCGTGCTAATGATGTGCTTCTGATCATTGTTGTCTATGTTGACGACATGCTGCTCACTGGTCCTATTTGTTGGAGTTTACTGACCTCCAAAATATAGCAAGAAGTAGGTGGAACCCCCTAGGAACAAGCTGACCTTCTCACAAACTTCATCACAGAAAACCAGTCATGCTTGCAGAGCTTACTATTCTCTAATGGATTAGAATTTTCTAAAACTGTTTTAATCACATATACTGGACAGCAAGAGCTTTCAATGAGCCAAAGAACACTCAATTTGGATAAATACACAAGGAGATATGACCTCTACAAGTTTGAGGTTTAATGGAGACCTTCAGCAGAGGTGAAACCAGAGAACACACTACTTGCAGAGAGTACTGCTCTCAGCTCACAAATCCAATGATTATGAAAATTTATAGGAAGAAATTAGACAGTAAGAGCTTTCAAATGAGCTATCAAACATGTAATTTGGATATATAATGAGGGAGATACAAGCCCTGAAATCTCTGCATACAAAACTACAGCATCATAGAGATACACATATGCCTCTCTTGGACTTCCCACAAGATCACGACTTTTCTCCTCTTTTTATAGCATGGGAAACTAATCTAAAACCTTCCTTATACATCTAAATTCGTGGTAGACACTTGAATGGAGGTATTACATGACTCAAGTGCTCAAATAAGCAAAGTATTGATGGACTTTGAGAAATAGCCACATCGACCTTCCACTAGGACACCACTGCAGCTCCCTTGTGACTCACTAATTTGACTCACCATGTTCTAGAGCTCACATGGTATTTTTTATATCTTTTATGAAAAATATGAGCCTTCTTGAAGTATTTGAAGACTTCCCAAAGGTATTTATATAATTTGAAACTTGTACCCTACATAAAACAAATGTTTGCAACATTCTCTCCCTCAAGTGTCAAAGGGTATTTCCTTCATGCCAAGAATATAGTTGAATCTTTGAAGCTTTGGTCCATCCAAGGATTTGGTGAAGATATCTGCAACTTGATCCTTTGTTCGCACAAAAGAAACTTGTACTTCATTGTTTTTGGCCTTCTCTTGAACATAATGATAGTGTACTTCTATATGCTTTGTTCTAGCATGAAAAATAGGATTTGAGGTCATATGAATGCTACTCAAGTTATCCCCATATATCAGTGGTACATCAACCTGCACATTCAAGTAATGAAACAACTTTTTAAACCACATAACTTCAGTAGTAGCCAATGCTAAACCTCTAAACTCAGCCTCTGTAGAAGATAAAGCAATTGTAGGCTTTCTTTGAACTCCATGTTAATGTCTTGTTTCCTGCTATTACCACATATCCACTTGTGGATCTTCTGTCATCTTTGCTTCCAACCCAATCTGCATCACTAAAGACTTTAAGAGTTAGATCAGCATCATGACTATAAAATAATCCTTCGTTCATGGTACCTTTCAAATGCTTAAGCACTCTTTTTGCTGCATGCATATGAGGTACTCTAGGTTCATGCATAAACTGTGACAATACTCCCACTGCATAGCATATATCAGGTCTAGTTTTTGTTGCATAAATCAAAGATCCTACCATGGATCTATACACATTCATATCATGCAACTCATCACCTTCATCTGCACTCAACTTTACATTACATTCCATTGGAGTAGAAACAAATTTACATTCCTACATACCAAACCTTTTCAACATATCACATTTATACTTTCTCTGTATCAACCACATACCTTCATCGCCATACACAATTTCAATCCCAAGAAAGTATCTAAGCAAACCAAGATCTGAAATTTTAAATTCCTTTCCCAAATTACCTTTTATCTCATCAATTGCTTTTGCATCATTCCCTGTAATCAACAAGTCATCCACATAAATGCAACATAGACACACATGCCATCTACATGTTTTACATAAAGTGAAGGATCAGCATGACTCGCTGTGTATCCTTGCAGCATAAGACACTTTACCAACCTTGCATTCCATGCCCTTGGTGCCTGCTTAAGACCATACAATGCCTTCTTTAACCTGCATACATGATTAGGACATTTTGCATCCACATAATCATCTGGTTGTGACATATACACTTCTTCATTTAACTCACCATTAAGAAAGGCATTCTTTATATTGAGTTGATATATATTCCACCTTTTACT
Source organism: Ceratopteris richardii (assembly GCA_020310875.1). Taxonomy (NCBI): domain Eukaryota; kingdom Viridiplantae; phylum Streptophyta; class Polypodiopsida; order Polypodiales; family Pteridaceae; genus Ceratopteris; species Ceratopteris richardii. The sequence goes on along the minus strand of CM035422.1, from coordinate 107,677,568 downwards.
TGCAGCTAAAGCCAACAAAGTTCTCACCGTTGCCATGTTTGCTACTGGACTAAATGTCTCCTCATAGTCCAATCCTTGAGTTTGATTATATCCTTTTGCTACAAGTCTAGCCTTATATCTTGACACACTACCATCACTATTTCATTTAATCTTAAAAACCCACTTGCAACCAATTACCTTTTGCTTTGGTGTCTTTGGAACTAAATTCCAAGTCTTGTTATCTTGTAGTGCTTCCATTTCTTTGCTCATTGCTTTCTCCCACTTTTCATCTCCTTTTGCCTCATCATAACATGTGGGTTCATTTTCCTGCTCAACTTTTGTCATAAAAGCATAATGAGTATTCATGAAAGATTCATACGTATACCTTTGAGGTTGCTTACTCACTCTTGAAGTTCTTCTTACCTCCAACGTAGATGCTCTTCCTTTCTTATTAGGAACCTTTGATGATTCTCCATAGTCACATACATCACTAATTTCCTCTCCTTCATCATTAACTTCAACAAGTTTGAGTTTACCTTTACTTTTAACACTAGGAGGTGACTCTTGCCTTAATCTTCCATTGAAAGGTAGCTCTCTTTCTTCATCCAAACAACTTTTCTCATCACTTAAACTTGTTGTGGGCTGAGGTGAGCACTCATCTCCTTCACCTGTATCTTCTTCATCTCCATTTATGACCTGCAAACTTTTCTTATCTACATACCATGAAAGTAATTCATCAAAATTTACATCTCTTGAAACAACCACCTTATTGGTATGAGGATTATAACATCTATATCCTCTTGGTTTCCTTCCATGCCATACCTCATATGGTGTCAAATGATGAACTCCAGCAGTAGGTACTCTATTCATAATGTACGCACTTGTGCTAACAGCTTGAGCCCAAAAAGAATTAGGCAAACACATATCATTTAGCATGCTTCTAGATGCTTCTGCTATGATTCTGTTTCTTCTTTCTGCAACTCCATTTTGTTGTGGAGTATACCTGCATGTAACTTCTCTTTTGATACCTTCATCATACAAAAAATCAATAAAAGCTTGAGAGAAATACTCTCCCCCTCCATCGGATCTTAGCTTCTTAACATATCTTCCTGTTTGCTTCTCAATAAATGATTTAAAATTTTTGAAACAATCAAAGACTTCACTCTTATGTTTAATGAAATACACAAATTTCATTCTACTATGATCATCAATGAATGGTACATAGTACTTATTACCAGCCAAGGATGCCTGTTTAGTAGGACCCCATACGTCTGTGTGTATAAGGTCTAGCAATTCACTGCTTACATAGCTTGAATGCTTGAAAGGTTGTCTACTCTGCTTACCCATTTGACATGCTTCACAAAGATGCACCATATGTTGCTTCGTAAAATCAGGTAATCCTTCAACAATCCTCTTCTTTGATAGCTCTTTTAACCTGTGTACATTCATGTGTCCAATCCTTTTGTGCCATAGATCAAGCTCTACTATTCGATGCATACCATAAGAGAAATAGTTTGTATGATTTGCGTTTACCTTGAATGTAAACAATCTACCTTGTTTTTTACCTCTAGCAATTAACCTCCTTTGCTTTGGATCCTCAATGAAGCAACCTGTATGATTAAATCTTATTTGCAAACCTTTTTCTACCATTTGACCAACAAACATCATATTCTTAGTAATCGTTGGCACATAAAGTACATCCTTCAAGCAATTTGTCTTGCTCTTATCCTGCATAACAACATCTCCAACCTGCATAATCTTATGTGTTGTATCATCTCCTGTTTCAACATGACCTTTACATGAAGGATTATGCATATTACAAAACCATGAAGCATCATGTGACATATGGTTAGAGCAACCACTATCTACATACCATACATCACTATCGCAATTCATCTTAGTTTCTACATTCATCATAAGAAGAGAATCATAATCATCACTTTTACCTTCAACTGCATAATTTCCTTGTTGTTTACCTCTTCTTGAATAGCCTCCTCTTCGATTACCACCTTGATTATTTTCATTTTGATAACAATCTTTGGCATAGTGTCCATACCTTCCACATATATAGCAATTGTTGTTATCTTCACTCCTTTGTCTTTGATTGTAGTTGTAGTAGCCTCTCGTACCTCTAGCGCTTGATTTTTCTCTTCCTCTTGTGTTGAAGAAGCCACTTGAAGTCCCTTGATCATCGCTCCTTCTTCCTCGACCTCTATTTGAACCTCTTCTACCTCTGTTTCCACCTCTTGATGATCCTACATAAAGAGCTTGTCCTTGAGATCCTTTTTGATTTGAAGTAGAACCATTTAGATTCATCTCCTCCATGACCATAAGAGCAACAAGCTGATCAAAGTCTGGTAATTCTCCTCTAACATAAACTGAAGTAATGAATGGTTTCCATCTCTCATCATCCTTGAGTCCATTGAGAGTATGTGCAACCAAGTCATCGTCCTCCACATGAGCTTGAATTGATCCTAGTTGATCTGCAATCTCTTTAACCTTCAACAAGTAATCATTGACCGATGTCCTTGTATCTTTCTTTATGTTATTCAACTCATTTTTGAGTTGAATCTTCCTTGCTCTTGTACCTATAGCATACAACCTTTCCAATGCAAGCCAAACATCTCTACTTGTGTCTAGATCTTGTATGTGTCCTACCATTGAATCTTGAATATTTTGTGATAAAATGAACATAAACCTTTTGTCTCTTTCATTCCAAAGTCTAAAATCCCTCAATTGTTGTTGATTTGGATCCTCTGGTAATATAGGTTTGATATCCGTTCCATCAATCAAACCATACAATCCTCTACCTTGCAAGTATGTTGTGATTCTAAATCGCCATGCTTGATAGTTGTTCTTATCAAGCTTCTCTATTTGTGCATGTTGATCGCCCATTGTGTAAATACTAAACTTCCTCCTTTAACCCTCCTTTTGCATATGTGTGATAAGAATAAGTATGAGATTTTGTTGTGCACACCAATCACCAATTGAAGGCTTGGAAGGTTAAAGAGTGAAGGAAGGATCAACTATTGAAGCTTGGAAGAAAGACATATTCAGAGGATAAGAGAAGTGTACACATATGTACATTAGAATAGTCATAGGTGACTTAGATCTTTGTTTGAGTAAGAATCTTGTACAAATTGTCTATAAATACTTTGAGAAAAGTCGGGGCATGTATGAGAGCATATGTAGAAACCAAGATTGAGGAAGTTAGGAGTCAAGAGATAGAGAAAAGTTAGTTGAGTTAGCTCTCATCACTCAGTTGTAATTTTCTGAGTTAATGAAGAAATATTGCGCCCGATCTTTTCGTGTCTGCTCCTTCTGTGTTTGATCAATTGTGAAATCCTTTTGAGGATATCTAAGTTGTTAGTTAATGAGCCTGTGACCTGAATTTCAGAGTCTAATTGTAAACAGGCTAGGAGAATTGTGAGTAGGAACATTCATATGTGTTGAGTGTCTACAGTTCTCTGAAACAGGCGCAAATTTTGAGTTTAATCTTTTGGTCAGTGCTCACTCCATAGTTTAAAGTTTTGTGCAAGCAAGCACTTAATCTTTAAGTTGGAAGGTGATCTACTCGTGGCTAAAAGCATTTGGCAAAACGGGTTAGATATTGTGAGAACCAAAGTTAAGAAGTTAGGGGTGTCTAAATCGACTTCTCAGAAGTGCAGATTCAGACATAGGTAACTTGTGAAGACAATTTCTCAAGTTATACTAAAGCTTATGAAGTAATTCAACTTGGAGGTGATGCGCAATCTCTAGGAGATGATTCGTACAAAGTTTCATAAAAAACTTTACACATTTGATAAGTCAATGTGAAGAAATTGTGCAGCAGACTTTTCTGTGTTTCATCTTCTTCACATATTTTCTCAGATTTGATAATTTGGAGATTGGACCTCTAATTAAGTGAAGGTTTTGACTTACTCTTGATATAGAGGTGTTCTAAATTCAAGAGTAGGTTGTTCTTTTGGAGATTAACACTCTCCATCAGTGGTATCAGAGCAGGAGACATCAAATCAAGGAAAGGAAGGTCCCGACTGCTGCAGATTCAAGAAGTTCAACATTTGAAGAGCTAAGAAGTGAAAGCTTGGAGTCAAAAGCCTGAGGAGAAGACTACTCGACATCAAGAAAGGCAAAAGGAGCCTAATTCGAAGTAAAGGTACATACATTGCTTGTAAAGCTTGAAGTTTTCAATATACAGGTGGATACAAGATGGGAGATGCTCTACAGATAGAGAAATTGGATAGGGAAAACTATCCTGCATGGTCAATGAGGATGGAAGCTCATCTTATGAGCAAAGATTTAATTGCTTACGTCACAGGAGAAGAAGAGAAGCCACAGTTCAGAGATCCTAGTGTTCCAACTAGGGAAGAGTTAGCAGATCTGAAAAATTGGATGAAGAAAGATGCTCAAGCTAGGAGCATTATCTATATGGGAGTCAATGATTACTTGTTACCTCATATTAGAGGTCTTGAAAGTGCTACTGACATATGGAATGCTTTGGAGGAGCATTTCCAGAACACTACAAAGTCAAGGAAGGCATCCTTATGGGCAGAGTTTACTACCTTTAAGAAGAAGGCCTCTCAATCCATCTCAGACTATGTAACAAGGATGAAAGATATTGCAGATGCTTTAGGAGCTGTTGATGAAGACATTGAGGAGGATAAATTGGTAAGGCAAATCCTTACAGGGTTGAGAGGTGATGACAAATGGAAGCCATTTATTTTGTCTACAGAATTATTACTTGACCATTTCACTCCTGATTTAAATCAATTGTTAGGTCATATGCTAACATTTGAGCAGGATGTTAAAGGAGATGGTGACAAGAGTACAAGACATGCAATGTACTCAAAGGACAAGAAGAAGAATAGCAAAGGAAAACAACAAGCAGGTGAAGATGAAGGAACAACTACTCAAGCCAACTTCCTAAGAGGAAGAGGAGGTGGCAAAGGTAGAGGAAGAGGCAGGAACAACAAAGATGGAGGCAAAGCTTGCTGGATTTGTGGTAAGACAAATCACTTAGCTAATGATTGTTGGCACAATACTCAGAATAATAATGGATATAGTCAAAACTATAATGCAAGAGGAAGAGGTGGCAGAAATCAAAGAGGTAATTACAGAGGTAGAGGTGGAAGGAATTACTTTGGAAGAAATGCAGGTAGAGGATTCCAAAGTCAACAATACAACAACACCTACTACAATTATGCTTCAGATCAAAAGGAAGATTCAACATTGATAATGAATGCAACTTGTGAAAGGCAGAGTGAAGATCAAAGAGTCTTCTACATTGACTCAGGGTGTAGCAATCACCTGAGTGGTAACATATCTTTGATGACTGATTTGGAAAGTAAAGTTTTTAATCATGTTGTTCAAACAGGTGACAACACAAAGCACAATGTGAAGTCAATTGGATCAGTGAAGGCCAAGGATGGAAGCACCTTATTGAGTAAGGTTTTGTATGTTCCTACAATCCCTAAGAATTTGATAAGTGTAGGTCAAATTGTTGAAAAGGGATATGAAGTAAGGTTCACTAATGATGGAGTATATGTGGAAGATCCTAGCCAAGGGTATAAACAGATTGTTTCAGGGAAAAAGGAAGGAAGATTATTTACATTGAAAATTCAAGGCAACATTGGTCATGCTATGTTCACATATGGAGGTCATAAGATCTCTGAGTTAGATCTTTGGCACAAGAGGCTTGGACATTTCAATGAAAGAGGTATTAAAGATATGGTTAACAATGGTTCAGTGCTTGGATTGCCTAATGTTGCAGGTCAACATATGACATACAAATGTGAGGCATGTCAATTAGGTAAGGCTCATAAACATTCATATTCCAAGCATGGTTTTATGCACTCAGAGAAGCTTGAGTTGGTACACACAGATGTGTGGGGACCATCAAAAGATTTCAGTATAAATGGATCAAGGTATTATGTGATTTATGTTGATGATGCTACTAGGTGGATCACTATCTATGTGATCAAAGATAAGTCAGAAGTGTTTAATACATTTAAACACTATCATGCATATGCAGAAAGAATTACAGGTCATAAGTTGAAGAGACTAAGGTCAGATGGAGGGGGAGAGTATTTCTCTAATGAGTTCAGTGATTACTTATGGAATGCAGGTATAAAAAGGGAAGTTACTTGCAGGTACTCTCCTCAACAAAATGGTGTTGCAGAAAGGAGGAATAGAACACTTGTTGAGTTTGCAAGATCCATGATGAAGGAGAAAAATTGCCCTAATTATTTGTGGGCTGAGGCTGTAAATACAGCCACTTATTTGGTCAATAGGTTACCATGTAAAGCCTTGCAGGGTATGACACCATATGAGGCTTGGTGGGGTAAAAGACCTACCTTGGATCATTGCAGAGTATTTGGGTGTGTGGCATATGCATATGTGCCATCACAATTAAGGCACAAATTGGAACCTAAAGCTGAAAAGTATGTTTTCATTGGCTATGATGATAAGCAGATGGGCTATAGATTGTGGAGTCCATCAACAAAGCAATTTATGGTTTCTAAAGATGTTACATTTGATGAACAAAGCACTTGGTATGCAGGTACAATCAAAATCAATACAGATGATGAAGAAGAAGTGAATCAAAGAAAAGGTAAATCAAAAGTTCAAATATTTGATGAGCAAGAGAATAATGAAGTGCAGGTTGAAGTGGAAGAGACACCAAGATTTGATCCTGAATGTGAAGAGCCAGAAACCTCAAGGAGTGGAGAACTCAGAAGGTCAACAAGAAATAGGTGGCAACCTACAAGGTATAGTTATGATACTTCATTTCTAGCCACAAAAGATTATGCTTATATGGTGAATACAGATGAAGACCCTTCTACATATGAAGAGGCAAAAGGTAAGGAAAAATGGGAGAATGCTATGCAGGAGGAATATGATGCACTATTGGAGAATCAAACTTGGGATTTGGTTCCTAAACCAAATAGTCAGAAGATTATTGGATGCAAGTGGGTCTATAAGACAAAAAGGTTTGCAGATGGAAGTGTGTCTAGATACAAAGCTAGACTTGTTGTCAAAGGCTTTGCTCAAACATATGGTATTGATTATGATGAGACCTATAGTCCTGTGGCAAAGATGACAACCATAAGGACACTTATTGCTATTGCTGCATGTAAAGGTTGGAAGCTATGTCAACTTGATGTGAAAAATGCTTTTTTGAATGGTTACATTTCAGATGATGTATTTATGGAGCAACCTCAAGGGTTCAAAGATAAAAGGTATCCAGATCATGTGTGCAAGCTCAAGAGAGCTTTGTATGGCTTGAAGCAGGCCCCAAGGGCATGGAATTATAGACTTGTGAAGTTCCTAAAAGAACTTGGTTTTCAGGTGTCTAAAGCAGATAGTAGCTTGCTTGTCAAGGCAAGTGAAAATGGTTTCATATACATGTGCATATATGTTGATGATATAATTCTTACAGGTACAGATGAAGAAGGAATACAAAAGCTTAAGAGGCAAATGGAAAAGGAGTTCAAGATAAGTGACTTGGGAGACTTATCATACTTCTTGGGCATGGAGATTACATATACTCAACATGGAGTATTTGTGACCCAAGAAAGGTATTTGAAGAACTTGTTAATCAAGTTTAAAATGGATGATTGCAGGGTAGCACCTACACCAATGGAGGTGAATCATAAATTGAGTAAGTATGGAGGTGAAGAATTCAAGGACATGAGACAATATCAGAGTTTGGTTGGTAGTCTTATCTATGCTACTCTAACTAGACCTGATTTATCATATGCAGTAGGGGTTTTGTCTCAATTTATGCATTGCCCAAGGAAAGAACATTGGATTGCAGGACAAAGGGTGTTGAGGTACATTAAGGGTACACTCAATGAAGGTTTGTATTATGGGTTTACCTCAGATACAAATATCAAAATTTATAGTGATGCAGATTGGGCAGGTAATCCAGATGATAGAAGGTCTACATTTGGATATATGTGTTATGTGGGAGATAAACTTATCTCATGGTGTTCCAAGAAGCAACATACAGTTGCTTTATCTTCTACAGAAGCAGAGTATAAAGGCATGGTTGAAGCTGCAAAGGAAGTGATTTGGCTCAAGACCTTGATGAAGAGTCTTGACATTATGCATGGGGTACCAATCATATATGGAGATAACATGAGTTCATTGTATTTAGCTGCTAATCCTGTTTTTCATGCCAGGACCAAACACATTGAGATTCAGTATCACTTTCTAAGAGAGAAGGTGATGGATAAAGAGGTTGAAGTAATCCATACTTCAACAAAAGATCAGATAGCTGATATGCTTACAAAAGGCTTGGATGGACCAAAGTTACAAAGGTTCAAAGACATGGCAGGTATAAAGAAAATAGTGAAGACCTCAATTGATGATTGAGGGGGAGCTGTTGGTGCACACCAATCACCAATTGAAGGCTTGGAAGGTTAAAGAGTGAAAGAAGGATCAACTATTGAAGCTTGGAAGAAAGACATATTCAGAGGATAAGAGAAGTGTACACATATGTACATTAGAATAGTCATAGGTGACTTAGATCTTTGTTTGAGTAAGAATCTTGTACAAATTGTCTATAAATACTTTGAGAAAAGTCGGGGCATGTATGAGAGCATATGTAGAAACCAAGATTGAGGAAGTTAGGAGTCAAGAGATAGAGAAAAGTTAGTTGAGTTAGCTCTCATCACTCAGTTGTAATTTTCTGAGTTAATGAAGAAATATTGCGCCCGATCTTTTCGTGGCTGCTCCTTCTGTGTTTGATCAATTGTGAAATCCTTTTGAGGATATCTAAGTTGTTAGTTAATGAGCCTGTGACCTGAATTTCAGAGTCTAATTGTAAACAGGCTAGGAGAATTGTGAGTAGGAACATTCATATGTGTTGAGTGTCTACAGTTCTCTGAAACAGGTGCAAATTTCGAGTTTAATCTTTTGGTCAGTGCTCACTCCATAGTTTAAAGTTTTGTGCAAGCAAGCACTTAATCTTTAAGTTGAAGGTGATCTACTCGTGGCTAAAAGCATTTGGCAAAACGGGTTAGATATTGTGAGAACCAAAGTTAAGAAGTTAGGGGTGTCTAAATCGACTTCTCAGAAGTGCAGATTCAGACATAGGTAACTTGTGAAGACAATTTCTCAAGTTATACTAAAGCTTATGAAGTAATTCAACTTGGAGGTGATGCGCAATCTCTAGGAGATGATTCGTACAAAGTTTCATAAAAAACTTTACACATTTGATAAGTCAATGTGAAGAAATTCTGCAGCAGACTTTTCTGTGTTTCATCTTCTTCACATATTTTCTCAGATTTGATAATTTGGAGATTGGACCTCTAATTAAGTGAAGGTTTTGACTTACTCTTGATATAGAGGTGTTCTAAATTCAAGAGTAGGTTGTTCTTTTGGAGATTAACACTCTCCATCAGATTTAACTTTGTTATAAATTTTATGCACCTTTCTTTGCTTGGATGTTGCTTGAGATGCTTCCTTGCTATCTCCTTCTACCTTTGTGTAGTGTCGATGATGAACCTCTTCTCCAATAGCTTCAAATTCTTCATCAAGGTATTATAAACTTCCCCAAGCTTCAATCCTTGCTCCGATACCAATTTTGGAGTTTATTGACCTCCAAAATATAGCAAGAAGTAGGTGGAACCCCCTAGGAACAAGTTGACCTTCTCACAAACTTCATCACAAAAAACCAGTCCTGCTTGCAGAGCTTAGTATTCTCTAATGGATTAGAATTTTCTAAAACTATTTTAAACACATATACTAGACACTAAGAGATTTCCAATGAGCCAAAGAACACTCAATTTGGATAAATACACAAGGAGATATGACCTCTACAAGTTTGAGGTTTAATGGAGATCTTCAGCAGAGGTGAAACCAGAGAACACACACTATTTGCAGAGAGTACTGCTCTCAGCTCACAAATCCAATGATTATGAAAATTTACAGGAAGAAAGTAGAGAATAAGAGATTTCAAATGAGCTATCAAACATGTAATGTGGATATATAATGAGGGAGATACAAGCTCTGCAATCTCTGCATACAAAACTACAGCAGCATAGAGATACACATATGCCTCTCTTGGACTTCCCACAAGATCACGACTTTTCTCCTCTTTTTATAGCATGGGAAACTAATCTAAAACCTTCCTAATACATCTAAATTCGTGGTAGACACTTGGATGGAGGTATTACATGACTCAAGTGCTCAAATAAGCAAAGTATTGATGGACTTTGAGAACTAGCCACATCGACCTTCCAGGAGGACACTACAGCTCCCTTGTGACTCACTAATTTAACTCACCATGTTCTAGAAATCACGTGGTATTTTTTATATCTTTTATGAAAAATATGAGCCTTCTTGAAGTATTTGAAGACTTCTCAAAGGTATTTATATAATTTGAAACTTGTACCCTACATAAAACAAATGTTTGCAACACTATTAAGAAGCATATTGCTGATTTTAAGGCTGATTTGCATGCCTCATTTGAGATGTTTGATTTGGGGCATTTGCATCACTATTTGGGCATTCAGTTTATGCAAGTTGATGGTGGAATAGCTTTGTGTCAAACAAAATATATTGACACATTATTGCCGTTTTGGCCTTGAAGACTGTAAGCCTATTGCCACTCCTATGGAGACAGTTTACGATTGAGTCTTCATGATGTTGGAGATGCATTTGATGCTGTTCTCTATCAGCAAGCTGTTGGATGCTTGATTTACTTATGCATTACTCGGCCAGATATTCAGTTTGCTGTCTCACAGATGAGCAGGTTTATGCATTGCGCAGGAGTCTAGCATTGGAAGGCGGTTAAGCGCATCTTTCGCTACTTGAGTGGTACTCGGCTACTTGGGTTGTTTTATCCCAAGGGGGATCACTACCGCCAGATTTGCATGCTTTTTCTGACTCAGATTGGGCTGGTTGCTATGACACTTGTGTGTCCACCAGTGGTTTTTGCTTCATGCTTGGTAGCTCATGTATATCTTGGTTGAGCAAGAAGCAGCCTACTATGATCACTTCCAGTTGTGAGGCTGAGTATAGGGCATCTTTCACAGTGACTGTTGAGTGTGTGTGGCTCAGACACCTTATGGCTGATTTGGATGTTGGCCAGTCTTCTACCACCACCATCTTCACTGACAGTCAGAGTACATTAGCAGCTGCGAGGAACCCTGTGTTCCATGCTCGCACTAAGCACATTGAGGTGCGTTATCACTATGTCAGGGAGAGGTTCTCTGCTGGGGAGATCAGCTTGGCATATGTGCCCACGCAGGAGAACATTACAGACCTTTTCACGAAGGCTCTGCCTAGGGAGAAGTTTGAAGCTTTCCGTAAAGCTTTGGGCTTACTTCCTTTTGTGGAGTGATTTCTAGATATCTTGGCACTTCCTTAGACATGAGTGCCAGCTCCTTGTTCACCACATCACTCCTAGGGGGGAGTTGTTGATATATTTAGGTAGTGATGTGTGTGAACACACTAGGACCACCGGGGCACTTTTTTCCCTCTTTAGGAGGTTTTTTTCCCTCGGCTTGTATATACGCCTATTGCCCTAATGGGCTACTTACCTTTGTACATTCTCTAGTAATACCGGTATTGTGTGTTTGTGCTCCAAGCTTCTTCTTCTTCCTTGTGTTGTTCGCGTGCTTCCAAAGACGTCTAACTCCAACACTTCAAGCAGTGGTGAAGCTTCTCTACAATTCTCCATGTTAAACTTCTTCAGTAAGTTTAGGAGATACCTTTCTTGTGAAACATATACACCATGATCTGTATATGTAACTTCCATTCCAAGAAAATATAATAATTTTCCTAGATAATTGATCTTGAACTCTTTTTCAAGCAATCTCTTTACCTCTTTGATTCCTTCATCTGAGGTTCCTGTGATTATTATTTCATCTACATACATACAAATGTAAATCATACCTTCATCTGTTCTCTTAACGAGTAGACTTGCATCAGCTTTCGAACTTTGGTATCCAAGGTCATTGAGATACTTCACAAGTCTGTAATTCCAAGCTCTTGGAGCTTGCTTCAATCCAAAGAGAGCTCTTCTTAATCTACAAACATGATCTGGGTAACTGGAACTTACAAACCCTTCAGGTTGTTCCATGTAAAGTTCATCTGATATATATCCATTCAAAAATGCATTCTTTATATCTAGCTGACTTAGCTTCCATCCTTTTGATGCTGCTATAGCAATCAGTGTCCTTATGGTTGACATCTTTGCCACCGGACTAAACGTCTCATCATAATCTATGCCATGCGTCTGAGCATAGCCTTTGACCACCAGTCTAGCTTTGTATCTGGCTATCCTTCCATTTGCAAGTTTTTTAAATTTGTAAACCCATTTATTTCCAATCACTTTCTTACCATTTCGTTTTGGAACAAGTTCCAAAGTCTTGTTCTCTTCTAGCGCATTGAACTCCTCCTTCATTGCTTCTTCCCATTGTTTCTTACCCTTTGATTCACCGTAATTCTGAGGTTCTTCATCTTCTTTTACTAAGTAAGCATAGTTTTTTTGAGTCAAATAAGAGGTGTCATAGGAATACCTTGTTGGTTGTTTCCTTACTCTATTTGACCTTCTTAGCTCATATTCTTCATGTGTGTCTGAATACACATCTTCATCACATCTTGGTTCATCTTCGTTTCTCATACCTGATCCAATCATGGACGTACTTGCCTGCATATGATCTTCATCTCCATTCACCTGCATATGTGATTTTCCTTTTTCTTTTCTTCTTATCTCTTCTTCAAGTGTTTCAACACTATGCTCTTTATCTGTATACCAGCTCTTTCCTTCATCAAATGTCACATCTCTGGAAACAGTAAACTATTTGGTTAAAGGACTCCATAACCTATAACCCATCTGCTTTTCATCATATCCGATGAACACATATTTTTCAGCTTTTGGTTCAAGCTTATGTCTGAGTTGTGATGGTACATAAGCATAAGCAACTGATCCAAACACTTTACAATGATCAAGTGTTGGTTTCTTACCCCACCAAGCTTCATAAGGGGTCATCCCATTCAAAGTTGTACATGGTAATCTATTTACCAGATATGTAGCTGTATTTACAGCCTCAGCCCAAAGATAATTTGGACAATTCTTCTCCTTTAGCATTGCTCTTGAAAACTCAACTAGAGTTTGGTTTCTTCTTTCTGCTACTCCATTTTGTTGCGGTGTATACCTGCAAGTTATTTCTCTTTTGATACCTGCATTCCACAGATAATCATTGAATTCTCGAGAAAAATATTCTCCTCCTCCATCAGACCTTAGTCTTTTGAGTTTCTGTCCTGTAAGTCTTTCAGCATATGCATGAAAATGCCTGAAAGCTTCAAATACTTGTGAATTCTCTTTCAAAACATAAAGAGTTATCCATCTTGTTGCATCTTCAATAAAAAGAACATAATACCTTGAGCCACTGATAGATCCTTCTTTTGTTGGTCCCCATACATCTGTATGTATGAGCTCTAACACACCATTGTGTTTGTACCCTTTCTTTTGAAATGGTAACCTGTGGGCTTTTCCCATTTGACAGGCTTCACACTTGTGAATCATATGTTGATTCTTCATATTTGGTAATCCTCTCACGGATTGTTTCTCCACCATAGTTTTGATTCCTTTTTCATTAAAATGTCCTAACCTATTATGCCAGAGGTCTAACTCTGTGAATACCTCATCACCATGTGTGATCAAGGCTTGACCAACATTTCCTTGTACTTTCAGAGTAAAAAGTCTACCTTCCTTTTTACCATGAACAATCTGATTGTATCCATTCTCTGGATCTTCAACAAATACTCCTTCATTTGTAAACCTAACTTGAAAACCTTTTTCTACTATCTGACCCACACTGATCAAATTTTCCGGGATTGTTGGAACATACAAAACATTCCTTAGTAGGTCAGCTCCATTCTTACACTTTACCTTTCCAATTGACCTTACTTTATGTTTTGTGTTATCACCTGTCTGTACTGTATGATTTGAAATACCTCCTTCAAGTTCTGATAACAATTCTATATTTCTTGACAAATGATTTGAACAACCGAAGTCAATATAGAATACCTTGAGATCTTCGTTTTTTGTCACACTTATCGAGTTCATCATCATCGTTGTATGACTGTCATTCTGCGTATCATTTGCATAATTGTAGTAGGTAGTGTTGTGAGACTGATTCTGTCCCCAACTTCTTGCTCCACCTCTACCATATCCACCTCTTTGGCTTTGTCTACCTCTTTGATATCTTCCGCTTCTGCCTCTACTGTTATTATTCTGATTCTGACTTGATCCTTGAGAATTATGCCAGCAATCATGAGCCAAATGATTGCTTAATCCACAGATCCAACAAGTCTTCTTTTTGTTAGTCTGATTACCTCTTCCTTTACCTCTTTTTTTGACGTTACCTCTTCCTCTTGCATAATTTGCTTGAGCAGTCACTTCTTCTTCATCTTTTTCTTTACCTTTATCACCTTTCTTCTTATTCTTTGAATACATAGCATAACTATGTCCTTTTTCTCCATCTGGTACAAAATGATTTAAAGAAAGTTCAGTTGAGAGTACGAAAGGTTTCCACCTTTCATCTCCTCTCAAACCTGCAAGCACGTGCGCTATTAATCTGTGGTCTTCGATATCTTCATTAATCAATCCAAGACTGTCTGCCAAGTCTTTCATCTTAGTGACATAATCACTAATGCTTTGACTTAGCTTTTTCTTGAACGTTGTAAACTCTGAGCATAAGCTAGCCTTTCTAGCTTTCGTCGTATTTTGGAAATGATCTTCCAATGCAATCCATATGTCTTCCGCTTTCTCCAGACCTCTAATATGCAGTAGTAGATGATCTGTAACGGTATTGTAGATATAAGCTCTTGCCGTTGCATCTTTCTTCTGCCACAGCTTCAAGGCTTCTAACTCTTCTTTCTTCGGTTGACTGTCGTCTTTGAAATTCGGCTTCTTTTCTTCTCCTGTCACATATATCATTAAATCTTTACCCATCAGTAAGGCTTCCATGCGCATTACCCATGCGGGATAATTATCTCTGTCCAATTTGTCAATAGAGATATGATCTGCCATAATCTTCTTGATTCTGTTACTTTCCGTGAGTGTAATGTTAAAAGGTTTTACCTTTTACAAACCTTTACCCTTGAGAATTACTTCAGAATGTTTCTTGACGCCGTTTGTTGTTGATCACTTCAACTTTCACCTTTCTTGTGAAAGCTCTTCGAATTCTCTTGTGTCTTTACTTCCGTTTCTACTTCTAAGAAACCTTTTCTGCTCTTCAGAACCTTTCTGCTATGATACCACTTGTTGATGTCGTGACAAAAGCTTGTTCACTAACAAGACTGCAGAAAATTACCACGACTCAACTACAACTAAGCTAGAGTGATATTAGAACACCTCTATAATCATCAGTAGCTTAGCAACCTTCTGAAACTGAAAACTTTATAACTGTATTTAGTGAAAACTGAAAATTCACTTTACAGAAAGCTTTGCATTTCCTTCAAGCTTCAATTTTGAATTTATTTACTTCAAACTTTACACTACTGTGTTTGTTTACCGTTAGATAATCTTTTCGTTACTTAACTGTGTCAAAACTATGTTTTGAACTCACCGAAATTTCACCGGAACTTCACCAGACTATTACCGGAATGTCATCGTAATCTTACTGGAATCTTATCGGAATCAACTGCAATTCTGTTTGTAATTACTTCAAATGATTGTTGATGAAGTAAGGAAGTAATACCTGAGCTTGCTTCAGTAAATGAACTCTTTCTGAAGTTTAAGAAAAAACTTCACTAGTTCTGGATGCCTTTTTTACGGTCAAACTTTGTACTGTGTACTTGTCCCGTTTCACAAAACTCTTTTGATCAACTTATAGTTGAGACTCCTAGCTTCAAGATGAGCTATCACTCATGAAAATCTTTACACTGTGTTACGAGATCTAACTCTCAGAAGTATCGGAAAATGTTTACTAAGAAAACTGTAACTGTTAACTAACTTTCACAGTAACATGAAATTACTCAGATTTCTTCACATATGAAGAATGCGCTCAATCTTCCACATGAACATGTGTTTTCTATTAGAGAAGATGTGTACAAAATAGCTTGGCCTCACTTTGCTCATAGCTATGGAAAACTCTCCTAGTTTGAGTAGTTATTCCTTACCATCTCTCTCAGATGAATACCCGACAATTCAGGTTCTATTATTCATCTCTACATATGCAATCTCTGGTGTTGTCTATATCACTATCCTCAGTATCTATATGCACTCTTCTTACCTCTCCTCTTCTCACCTATCTATTCCGGTTCTATGCTCTCTCTTATATACATTTTGATTCGAGATTCAAACTCGTAATTCTGGAAGTTTCTACACCTTATATTACAGGTGTGAATTTGTCCCTTCACTAAGGCTTGATTTTCTGAATATTTTGTTTCTGCTTCTCTTTGTCTTTCTTCGTCTTTATGTCTGTCTGTATATCAAATTTGTGAGTGATTCTTCAACAGTACATATGCAATACAACCAAATACTTTCATATGTGATGGTTTTGGCTTTTTACCTGTAAACTTATCTTCAGGTGTAACTTAATGTACAACAGTATTTGGAGTTTTGTTCAGGATGTAATCAGCCGTATGCACATCTTCTGCCCAATAACAATGAGGCATATTCTCCTTAGCCATCAAGGCTCTTGCTATTTTTGCAATATGTGTATTTTTGCATTCAGCAACGCCATTCTATTGTGGTGTATACCTGCATGAAAGTTGATGTGGAATTCCATGACTTTTTAGAAAATTGTTGAGCTCATTTGACATGTATTCACCTCCTCCATCTGATCTTAATCTATGAATATACTTCCCTATCTACTTTTCCACCATACCATTAGAATTTTGGAAGTGAGTGAACACCTCACTCTTCTCTTTCATGAAATATACCCACACTTTTCGTGTATGGTCATCAATGAAAGTAACATAAAACTTGCAACCGCCCATAGATGTGGTCTTTACAGGTTCGCAAACATCTGTATGTACTATTTCTAGCACATTCTCACTAACATGCTTGCTGAAATGATCTTAATTGTTTACCCGATTGACATGCTACACATACCTTTTGCATCTCTTCAACCTTGAAATTTGGTAGTCCATGGATAATCTCTTTTGACTGCATCAATTTCAGCCTTTGTAAGTTTGCATTTTTAATCCATTTGTCCACATCTCTATATCTACAATAACTCCTGCACCTGTTGCAAACATGGCTGCATTCGTTTTAGGAATTTTCACATTTAAGGTGAACATCCTACCCACTTTGTTTCCTTTGGCAATCAATTGTCCATCTTGCTTGTACTCTTCGACATATAAAACATCAACATTGAAACTGAATTGTAATCCATGGTCAACCATTTTCCAACAGAAACCAGATTCTTTGTTATATTTGGAACATGCAGCACATGAGCAAGATGTTTTACCTTTCCATCCTCCATAGATAGTCCTATGTTTCCTGTATGCTCAATAGGGTGTGATGTGTCATCACCTGTTTCAACATATCCAAGAACTGGCAATTTTTGCAAAGTACTAAACCATTCCGCATGACTCATCATATGATTTGAAGCACCTGAATCAACATAATAGACATTATCATTTGATTTTGAAACACCAGAAGACATCGTGTTCATCATGTGATGTTGAACCATGAATAGGTTCTCAGAATCATCTGCACTTGTGGATGCATAGTTGTTTTGTTGCCTTCTGTTATTTTGATTCTTAAACTTGCAATCATGTCCAGGTTTACCATGATTCCAACATCCTTTACTGTCATTACCTGAATCATTTCTTTGAAAGGATGTTGGAATCATGTCCAGGTTTACCATGATTCCAACATCCTTTACTGTAATTACCTGAATCATTTCTTTGGAATTTTTTGCAACCTCTTTGGCTCCCCTACCTCAAAATTATCCTCTACCTCTTGCATGATTTTGTTGTGGACTTTGGTCTTGGTTATTGTTTCCTCTTCCAAAACCTCTACCTCTAGCTCTTCCTCTTCTAGAGTAGAATACCTTCTCAGAACTAGATTTCCCTTGGGAGTTTGAGTCCTCACCAAGATTCTTTTCTTGAATAATCAGCATAGATACCAGATCAGCAAAATTCAGAATATTTTCCCAGGTCTGTATAGAAGTTCTAAAATGCTTATATTTAGCTCCTAAACGATGAAGGCACACTTCCACCTTATCATCATCATTGACATTCACACCAATAGATGCAAGTGACTAACATATGCTTTTGATTTTTGGGGTGCAGTCACTTACCAACATGCTCTTTTTCTCTAGTGTATGCAACTTGTTCTTGAGTTGCAATTTCCATGCCTTTGTATTCGTCTTATACAATGCGACCAAATTGTTACAAGCCTCTTTCGGATTCTTCGCATCTTGTATGTGCCCAATCATGCTATTATGTATGTTAACAGATAACCAATACATTACCTCTTGTGCTCCTTGATTCCATTCTTCATACGCTCTTAATTTGTCTACAGTCGGATTCCTTTCTAGTAATTATGGAGGATTTTCATTCTCTCCTTAGATGTTCTTCCAGTAGCCTTTTCCCATGAGGAAATTCATCATTCTAAATCTCCTAGCATGGAAGTTGTTCTTTTCTAGCTTATTGCTCATAATAGCATGATTGGGCACATACAAGATGCGAAGAATCCGAAAGAGTCTTGTAACAATTTGGTCGCATTGTATAAGATGAATACAAAGGCATGGAAATTGCAACTCAAGAACAAGTTGCATACACTAGAGAAGAGCATGTTGGTAAGTGACTGCACCCTAAAAATCAAAAGCATACGTTAGTCACTTGCATCTATTGGTGTGAATGTCAATGATGATGATAAGGTGGAAGTGTGCCTTCATCGTTTAGGAGCTAAATATAAGCATTTCAGAACTTCTATACAGACCTGGGAAAATATTCTGAATTTTGTTGATCTGGTATCTATGCTGATTATTCAAGAAAAGAATCTTGGTGAGGACTCAAACTCCCAAGGGAAATCTAGTTCTGAGAAGGTATTCTACTCTAGAAGAGGAAGAGCTAGAGGTAGAGGTTTTGGAAGTGGAAGAGGAAACAGTAACCAAGACCAAAGTCGACAACAAAATCATGCAAGAGGTAGAGGACAATTTTGAGGTAGGGGAGCCAAAGAGGTTGCAAAAAATTCCAAAGAAATGATTCAGGTAATGACAGTAAAGGATGTTGGAATCATGGTAAACCTGGACATGATTCCAACATCCTTTCAAAGAAATGATTCAGGTAATGACAATAAAGGATGTTGGAATCATGGTAAACCTGGACATGATTGCAGGTTGAAGAATCAAAATAACAGAAGGCAACAAAACAACTATGCATCCACAAGTGCAGATGATTCTGAGAACCTATTCATGGTTCAACATCACATGATGAATACGATGTCTGCTGGTGTTTCAAAATCGAATGATAATGTCTATTATGTTGATTCAGGTGCTTCAAATCATATGACGAGTCATTCAGAATGGTTTAGTACTTTGCAAAAATTGCCAGTTCTTGGATATGTTGAAACAGGTGATGACACATCACACCCTATTGAGCATACAGGAAATATAGGACTATCTATGGAGGATGGAAAGGTAAAACATCTTGCTCATGTGTTGCATGGAAGTTGTTCTTGTCTAGCTTATTGCTCATAAGCTGACTCATTCCATCTACATTCGCCATTTCTCTAGCTATTCACAACACGACAAAACACTACAAGCAGCGCTTTTTGCTTGAACACTGTCGCACTATGATGTGACAATTTGATCTCAGAAAAACACAGTTTTCGTGTATCAACAGTACACAAAATCACTTTGAAATTTTGGATCTAGAATATATGAGTGTTGCCGAATAGGACGCAAGTTACAGTTTTGTAGGCTGACCTCATTTTTCTGTGGGCCCCATCTTACAGGCTCAAAACGGAGGTCGAGATGGCTATGAAACTTTGATTTGACAAAAAAGTGATCATAAAGGGATAACTCTCAAAACTATTTTGAGGACTTCTACCTTCATGCCAACTTTCATAGCAATATGAGGTCGTTTGTGAATCGTGCTTTCTCCATGCCTTCTCGCGTACTCTTCATCGTCGGCCTTCTCCGCGAGCTCTCTATAGCCGCACTGGCCCAAATACCATGTCACGAGGAAAGAGGTAAGGAAGAGAGCTCACACACACACACACACTCACAATCAAAGATAAGTACACACATACATTGAGGCAAAGAAGAATGATCTTCTTCTTCTTCTTATTCTTCTTATTCTTCTTCTTCTATTACATAAAAGGAATGTACAAGAATGACCTAAAAAACAAGAATACAACAAGTGCAATATATAAAGACCAATACATGAAACAAATGTGCCATCACTCTTGGTAGATAAATCTAATAAATCTCAATGAAGTGCCTCTTACATATACCAGCGTGACCACTAACATGTCATAGAAATGAAAAATGATGCATGTCATCCTAGATCATCACATGTTGAGCTTGATATCTCAACAACTAGATCTTGTTCAATTCAGCCTTTAGATCTTGTTCATATAGATGTGTGTCATCCTATGCCCAAAGGGTCATTAGGTGGTTCTCTTTACGTTTTCACTTTCATCGATGATGCTACTAGAAAAGTATCAGTATATACTATCAAATTGAAAAATGAGGTATTGCCTACTTTCAGAAAATGGCTTGTTTCAATTGACAATGAAAAACAAACTAAGCTCAAGTCTTTACATTCAAATAATGGATGTGAGTATACCTCACATGAATTCAACCTTTTCTAACAGTCTAGAGGAATGCGTAGAGAGTTTGCAGCACCTTATACTCCCATACAAAATGTTCTAGCTGAGATGTGAATAGAACTATTCAAGATAGAGTAGTTTCTATGTTGCATCATGCAAATCTTTCATAAGGCTTTTGGACAAAAGTAGTATTGACTCAGTTCATGTGATTATTAGTGTGACATTTTCAAGATTAGAGACGTGGTTGTGCAGTTCATTGATGGTTCAAAATTTTCTATGCATAATGTATGTCGTGTACCATAGTTATCATGTAGTTTGATGTCAATTTCTCAACTTGATGACCTTGTTTACAAAATGGTTTTCTATGATCAATCCTTCTGCATATCAAAGGGCAATATGATTATTGCAAAAGGAAGCGAATTTGGTTCACATTATCCTTTATTTATATCACATAAAGAACACTAGTTAGTTGTTACTAAACAACCTATGGTTTGTAGTTGGAATGGATAATATTTCTCAATCTGGATACTTAACTGTGTTACCTTTCTTTAAGTTTTAATTTTGTGAGATACTTACATATCTCATAGTGGAATGGATAATATTTCTCATTCTAGATACTTAACTATGTTACCTTTCTTTAAGCTTTCATTTTGTGAGCATTGTCAATATGGAAAGCAAACTAGGAATGTGCATAAGATGCACATTCACTCTTCAATTCAGCCTTTAGATCTTGTTCATATAGATGTGTGTCATCCTATGCCCACAAGGTCATTAGGTGGTTCTCTTTACTTTTTCACTTTCAAGATGATGCTACTAGAAAAGTATCAGTATATACTACAAATTGAAAAATGAGGTATTGTCTACTTTTAGAATATGGTTTGTTTCAATTGACAATGAAAAACAAACTAATCTCAAGTCTTTACATTAAAATAATGGAGGTGAGTATACCTCACATGAATTCAACCGTTTCTATTAGTCTAGAGGAATGAGTAGAGAGTTTTTAGCACCTTATACTCCCGTACAGAATGTTCTAGATAAGAGAATGAATAGAACTATTCAAGATAGAATAGTTTCTATGTTGCATCATGCAAATCTTTCATAAGGCTTTTGGGCAGAAGCAGTATTGACTCAGTTCATGTGATTAATCTTTCACCTAGTATGGCCAAAGATCTGAAAGTGGCACAAGATTTATGGACAGGGAAGCCACCATATTATGATTATCTTCACGTTTTTGGGTGTGAAGCATATGTTCATATGCCCAAAAATCTTAGGTAAAAGTCAAACCATAAGTCAAAGAAATGCATTTTTCTTGGATATGGTCGAGAAAACCTATTTGGATATTGCTTATGGGATCCTGGAATGCGATCAATGATTAGTATTGATATCATTTTCAATGAGTCTAAGATGCATAAACAACCCATTAAGGAGGTTGAAGTGAGAAGGGTAATATCTGAGGATACTAGTCCTCCAAGTAGCATGCATAAGAATGACACATAGAGATGTTCAAGAGAATGTTCCATCCGATCACTCTCTAAATGTTCTTGTTTAGCAACCATTGTCATCTCACATGCCAAATACTTGACAAGATCATGTTCTACTCTCATACAGAGGAGCTACCACAGTGATCATACGTAGTCAAATAAAAACCAAGAACAAAGGTCAAGTGCTCATACACTTCTCCCGACCATGTTTGCACCAATGAAGCTCTAAACCAATAGCGAAAAAGAGATTTGAAGAATATTCAATCTTCAACTATCTTTAGGGTTGCATAGGAAAAATATGATAGATTGTATATTGCATTTTTTATGCTCCAAAATTCAAAATTTAACTTTGACCTCTTTTGAAAAGTTGATATCTTTCATGAATACATAACAATACCTAGAGCACCTCAATCAAAGGTGTGTAGCTAAAGATATACACAAAACAAACATCTACTATAAATGTCACCTTCACCAGTACCTCTCTCTCTCTCTCTCTCTCTCTCCACATATTGCATTTTTGAAGACCTAGCACTCAGAACCTGGACTCTGTTCTTCTACAAAGTTAAAGTTTTCTCAACCTGCACACACCCTAATGGGTCACTTATCTTTGTACATTCTCTTGGTAATACATTCAATTTTTTGTGTTGTGCTCCAAGATTCTTCTTCCTCCTTGTGCTTTGTGCGTGTTTCCACAGACCTCAAACTCCAACATCCTATAGTCTAGGTCACTTGAAGAAAATTATTTCTTGATCAATGGATTTCTAAAGAGAATCTAAAAATGCTCCTATGATGGGTGTATCTAATGAATAGATGAGTTGTAATCTTTGGAAACCATTTGAGAGGACTCTTGAATGACTTAGAGTTGGAGTCTACTTTTTAATCTAAATTTCATGGTTGTGGGCTTCTAGGGTTTCCTAAGAGTTATGACTATTAGTTTCAAGGATGATTTTGGTTTCCAAACCCATATGATAGAAGGGATAATTGATGGTATTGTTTCTCAATCCTATGGAGCTTGAACCTTTGACTTGTTTACAAAATAAAACCTTTGACTTGTTTCTAGATGGGTTAAAAGTTCTTTAAAAAAATAGGGAGTTAGTTTGTTAATAAGCATCTCGAGAATCATATGAGATTGAGGATTGGATCTTGTAGATGCATGTACGTAGAGATAGTACAGTAGCAAAATTTCACAAAAGCACACACAAAAACGGAGAGAGACAAGAGACTGAACACAAGATTGGGTACAATCTCCCCCTAGATACTCTGATGGACGAGTCTATCAAACTATATGTATCTATAGGTAATTTCATTACGTGCCAAATAGAAGATACATGAGGGTGGTGCTTTGAAAAGCGTGCATTTACAAGAAATATGCTTTATTTATAATTTGTCGCTTTATTAATGCAAAATGATCATCCTATTACATTCGAAAGTAGGAAACTTAAACCTTCTTAAAAGAATTATAGTACATATGATCAGGAACTCTTAGCTGTTGTGCATGCTTGAAAAATTTGGAAACATTACCTTATGGGTTATGAAGTTCTAATCAAAACAGACCAACAAGCTATTAAACATTTATTAAATCAACCATTGATTTTCTAAAGACACATTAAATGGGCCTCATTCATACAAAAGTTTCAGCCTATAGTTCCATATCAACGTAGCAAAGCTAATGTTGTAGCTCATGCCCTTAGTTGCTTTCTAAGCAATCTACTATTTTTACAAAAATGTTGCTTTCTATGTGATCTATTATTTTCACAAAAAATCTATATAATATACTATCTTTTAAATATCTTCAAAATATCTAAATAAATCCACATGCATCCATGCCCTCATGATTCTTCACCTGGTAAATAAAAAAAGTATCACATTAAAAACCTCAAGACATGAAAATCCATTTAACTTTATGGAATAATAGGATGTTAAATGGATTTTAATGTCTTGAGGTTTTTAATGTGATTGTGTTCTGATTAAGCAAGTGAAGAATCATGAGGGCTTGAATGCGCATGAATTTATTGAGATATTTGAAAGACTGTACTTTATATATTTTTATAAAAATAGTAGATCGCTTAGAAAGTGATGTTTTTTTTAAAATAGTAGATTGCTTAGAAAGTGACTAAGGGCATCACCTACAACATTAGGTTAACCAAGTCAATATTGAATTATAGGCTGAAAATTTTGTATGAATGAAGCCCATTTAATGTGTCTTTCAAAAATCAATGGTTGATTTAATAAATGTTCAATAGCCTGTTGGTTTGTTTTGATTAGAACTTTAGAACCCATAAGGTAATGTTTCCAAATTTTTAAAGCATGTGCAACAGCTAAGAGTTCTTTATCATATGTTCTATAATTCGTTTCCGAAGGTTTGAGTTTCCTAATTTCAAATGCAATAGGATGACCATTTTGCATTAATATAGCACCTATACCTAAACCACTAGCATTTGCAACTACATGGAAAGGTTGTGCGAAATCTGGTAATTGCAAAACAGATGCATGAGAAAGTGCATATTTGAGTTTTTCAAAAGATCATTGTTCTGCTAATCCCCATGCAATTTTTAACTTTTTCTTCAATAATAATGTGAGTGGAAGTGCTAAATAAGAAAAACCTTTCACAAAATTTCTATAAAAACTAGTTAACCCTAGAAAAGAGCGTACATCATTCACAGATTGAGGTATAGGCCATTCTTCAATTACTTTAATTTTCTTTGGATCTACATGAATGCCTTGACTAGAAAGAATATGTCCTAAGTATTCTAATTCTTTTTGGAAAAAAGAACTCTTTTTAGGATTGGCATAACGTTTGTTTTTGTGTAACATATTAAAGATTGTTGGTAAATGATTTTCATGGTCACTGTCATTCTCACTATAGAGAATATCACCAAAGAAAACAAGAACAAAAGCTTGATAATAAAGAAAAATGTTATTTATCTTATGCGCAAATGTAATAGGTGCATTGGTGAGTCCGAAAGGCACTACCATGAATTCAAAGTGACCAGTTTGAGTTCTAAAGGAAGTCTTATAGATGTCATTTATGTCCCTTGTATCTATTGATACCCAGATTTAAGATCAATTTTGCTAAAGATACAGGCTCCACGAAGTTTATCTAGCAAATCATCTATCATAGGAATAGGATATCTGTTTTTAATTGTGATCATATTGAGTGCTTTATAGTCAATGAAGATCCTATAAGTCTTGTTCTTCTTCTCCACTAAGAGAAGAGGTGCTGCAAAGGGAGAAGAAGTAGGCCTTATAAGTCCTTTTTCGAGTAGATCCTTACTTGATTGGCTATTTCTTTTTTATGTAAAGGTTCATGCCTATAAGGTGCTTTATGGGGAGGAGAACTAGTAGGAATCAAGTCTATACTATGGTCGAGAGATCCCTCACAAGGTGGTTGTTTAGAAGGAAAATCATCCATAAAGCAATCCTTATAGGAAGCCATAAATGATTTATGTGCATTAGAAAGTGTGTGTGAATAATCAACTATGTTATTGACAAAAACAATACATGAAATGTAGCCTTTCCTAAATGCATGTTTTACTTGAGTATGAATAATTCATGGAAATGGTTGTAAGTCATCCATTGTAGAAAAAAATATCTTGATTGTTAAACTTAAAACAAATTGTATGTGTACGATACTCAATCCATGGATTATAATGATGACAAAAAGGCATGCTAAGTATAACGTCATTGGACTGCAAATTAGCAATTAAAAATGTGCATTCATCTACGTATGAACCCATACAAATCTAAATGCTATGCACTTCACTTGCAACATTATATCTACTTCCTTGAAATGCAACCTTAACTTTATACATAGAAGGAAGTGGGTTTAGTTGGATCTCACACTAGTTTATAAGAAATAAAATCATGAGAACTACCATCATCATGTAAAATATTACCAACTTTACCATTAATAGTACCTTGCATGAAAAGTAAACAATGGATATAAATTTTGTTACCCAAGGTGCTTAGATCTTTTTCCAATGCTTCTTCGGTCCAATGAAGTTGATTTTCTTCATGAACCCCCTCCATGTTGTGCACTTGGGCTCTGACAGTTTTCATATCATTAAATCGCAACCTACATTTAGCTTTAGTATGACCAAACTTACCACAATGCCAGCAAGTGATACAAAGCCTTTTTTGTTAAGCATCCATCATCGTAGTTTGAAGGGTTGGAGGTTTCGTAGGTTGTAAGGGGGTTGTATTGTGTACTGGTGAGAAATTGGATTGAGGAGGGCACTAAAAAGTAGGGGAAGAAAAGTAGTGAAAGGATGCTTGAAAGCATCCTTCTCAGCATCATCTACAAAAGACATAGCTTCATAGAGGTTTGTAGAATGTAGTGTGTTGAGCTTGGCCTGCATTCCCATCTCCAAACCATCTTCATACTTTCGTTGCAAGGTATCTTTAGGATTTCAAGCAAACAAATAAGTAGTGATCATTGCCAAAAGCATTCAAT
The DNA here is from genome assembly GCA_020310875.1 of Ceratopteris richardii. Lineage (NCBI taxonomy): Eukaryota > Viridiplantae > Streptophyta > Polypodiopsida > Polypodiales > Pteridaceae > Ceratopteris > Ceratopteris richardii. The sequence goes on along the minus strand of CM035422.1, from coordinate 107,650,903 downwards.
GTAGGTATACAAAATATCTCCATCTTTCTATATAAAAGTTTTCCATGATAAACAAGCATGTAGGTGGAACTGGGGAGGAAGGAAGGACTCCTTGATCTTTTCTTGAAATGCGATCCATGTGATGGGTTAGTTGGTTCTATGGCACAGAACATTCCACCATAACTGTGCTTTACCCACCAAGTAATTAGTTACAAATTTCACATTTTCAATTTTAGAATATGATTCATCATAATAAAAGTCATCAAATTGGGAGAGCCATGAAAGAACGAATTGGCCATCCTTTCATCCATCAAATCGAGAAAATTGGAAATTTTTGGCACCAGTTTTGGAATGTGTGCCTTCTTCTTGAGCGGTGATAATGGCCTTCACCACCCTAACTAGGTTATTTTCATCACTTTGCATTTGTTAGAGTGCAACATCATGTTCTTTTATCTCAAATTGAGCATGTTGGAGTTCGTGTTGCAATCGAGTTGTTTCTCAATTGGTACCCTGGCTAGGGGTGATGTACCAAAATCCTCTATAGTATGGGTAGGGTCCATGGCCTTATATAGAACCAAAACCTATGAATGGACCGGATGAGAATAAAAAAATTGAGAGAGGTGCGGGATCATGAACGGATGCCACGACTCACGGATGGATGCCCAAAAGTACACCTCTACATATGCACAGGCTCTAATACTAGTGTTGACCACATCTCGTAGATGCATGTAGACAAATAGTACAGTAACAAAAACTCACAAAAGCACACATAGAATAGAGAGAGACAAGAGACTAAACACAAGATTGGGTACAATATCCTCGCACATTCTCTGATGGATGAATCTATCAAAGTATGTGTATTTATAAGTATTTTCATTACGTCATGAATAGAAGATATATGAGGGCAGAGCTTCAAAAAGTGTGCATTTACAAAAAAAATCTTTGTTTACAAATCGCCCCTTTCTAAGCGATCTACTATTTCTACAAAAACCTCGCTTTCTAAGCAATCTACTATTTTTACAAAAAATATATAAAATATTATCTTTTAAATATCTTCAAAAATATGTGAATAAATCCATGCGCATTCATACCCTCATGATTCTTCACCTGCTGAATTGAAACGCAATCACATTAAAAACCTTAAGACATTAAAATCCATTTAACATTCCATGATTCCATAAAGTATAATAGACAGTACAACCAAAAAGTAAAAAAGCGGTTTTCCACATGAATGACATGCAGGAAGAGTGATGAGCATAGCTCTAATGTCTATCAACCTATACCATAGATGTTGAGCTACTCAAAGTGTTTACTTGGCAAAATGGTGCAAAGGTGGTGCATAGGTGGCTAAGGATAGAGGTGCACAAGTAGTGCACACATAGTTGTTCACCATGGTCTTGCAAGAGAGTTGAAAAGTTTCAAAAATTATTTTTGAAGGGTTTTTAATGCTTTTTACCAACTCCATGTATACAATCACAGCCACGAGAAGAGCTTACAAGCACAAATGAGGCCATTGTGTTGGTACAAATAGCAAACCTAAGTGTTTAGCTAATTATTCAGAACTACTCACTCATTTGATTCCTCACAAGAGAGAACCTCACATGAACATGTGCTTGTGAATTTGATTGTATTCACCTTGGATAAATGTAAAACCAAAAAGAATATGGAATTTCATGAAGTTAGGGAGCTGAACCCATGACTCTTTTGGTAGGAGGAATCAAGTTAAGCCATCCCTAAAGTGTAGGATCATTTTTAGGTGAGGCAAAATTCAAATTCAAACTTATAACATGTGTATAAATACACATACTTTTAGTCACAAAAAAAGAGAGCCATTCTAAGAGACATTGAGCTACATCAGTGAGCACACATTGAGCTCGCTATATGAGTAGTCCACTAAAATTCCCTTCTATCATATGTTAATTAGCATATACAATGTGATACATTTCTTCAAGTTCATCTCTACCTAATATTTTCTATAGCACCTTCATCATTTTAGTGATTTTGTCAAATCAATTTCTCTATCTGTACTCAATCATTTTCAATAATTTAACTTGGGTTCAAGGGATCTCGAGATATGAATCATAGAAGGTGACTAAGTCTGCATAACTTCTAGATCCTGAAATATCGCAATGACCCCCTTGACTTGTTACATTCATTTCTCAGTATATGGTGTGTTGGTGCAATTAGCAAGCCTAAATTCTTGTCTAATTACTTAGGTCTACACTTCATTTTATCTCTTGAGAAGAGAGAACTATATGTGAAGCTATGCTAGTCAATTTTGGGCATCATTACTTTAGATAAAAGTAAAAGCAAAGAGAATAAGGAATCTTGTGAAGTTATGGAGCTGAATGCATTACTCATGTGGTGGGAATAATCAAATTCAAATCATCCCTAAAGTGTAGGAACTCTTTTAGGTGAGAGAAAATTCAAATTCAAAGTCACATGATGAGTATAAATAGAGATGTTTTTAGTCGTGGGGCAGAGAGAGTCATTCTGAGAGTTATTGAGTTACCTCATTGCACACACATTGAGCTCAAATCATGTATGAGTAGTCTAGTACACTTCCCTTGTATCATGATTTCATTATCATATAAATTTTGATACATTTTCTCAAGTACATCTCTCTCTATTGTTCTCTATTGCATCTTCATGATTTCAGTGATTTTGAAGAAACAATTTCTCTATGTGTACTCAATTGTTTGCTACACTTTAACTTTTGCAATTAGACTAACATGTCTAATATCTGCTTATCAAGTTTCATTAACTTTGGTTTAGCAAATCATGAGATATGAAATGAGAAAGGTGATTGTGTCTGCACCCCTTCTAGTTCTTGAAATGTCAAGATGACCCCTCTCACTTGCTAGATTCATTCCTCAATGCATGGTGCCTCTAAATGCATGAAATAACTTTCTTTAGCTAGTTATACTCTTCTAATTAGATGTGTGAAAAATATCTCTAGTCAATTCATACCAGGTTATGAGCCTTGAGCAAAACACTGACTACTTGCATTCTCAAAATAGAAGGTTTCTTCACATTCCTTGCATATGCAAGGTATTTGTTTTGGTGCAAACTTTTGGGAACGATATTGCAAAGTAGTTGCTAGCTCTAAATGCATTAATGTGAAGCCAACGAGTCTACTAAGCATCCGGGGAGCTAACTTGGAAGATGTAGAGCAAGTCTTGTGCAACATGAACTCATCTGTGGAACATACCAAACCATCTCCTCATAGTAGTATCAGAGAAACAACAAATAATCATGGGACATGGATCTCCTTCATCCATAGAAAAATTGGATCGAGGTAATTATTCAGCTTGGTCACTTTGAATGGAAGCTTACCTTCAAGGGAGAAACCTTTATGGTTACATTTCTGGAGATGAGATGATGCCAATCCTCACAAGCAAAGGACAATTAACTCAAGAAGAACAAGAGAGGTTAACCACATGATGATCAAAGGATGCTCTAGCTAGGCCATATATTCTCAAATCAATCTCTAATTTTTTTACTTCCACACATCAGGAGTTGCAAGACTTCACAAGAAACCTAGAATGATCTTGAAGCATTCTTTTCATCAAGTATTAAGGCAAGGAAGAATCAGCTATGGATGGAGTTCACCACACTAAAGAAAATGCCCAAGAAAAGTGTGACTAATTTTGTCACCAAGATGAAGGACATAGCAGATCAACTTGGAGGCATTGGAGAAGTCATTGGTGAAGAGTAGATAGTAAGGCAAGTGATCAATGGAATAAAGGTAGACGACAAATGGGAAGCTTTCACCATAGCATGGACCTCTACATGGACATGGAGGTTCCTGATTTCAACACACTCATGGGATAAATGTTCACACATGAGGACTAGCTTATGAAGAATGGAGACAACTCAAAAGGAGACAACTTATGAAGAATGGAGATAAGAACAAGAGTAAAAATAGCAAAGGCAAAGGAAAAAAGTGTGATGATTAGGGCAAAACCTCTCAAGCAAACTTTGGATGTAGAGGTAGAGGCTCAAGAGGAAGAGGCAGAGGAGGAAGACAAGGTAGGGGAAGATCTCAAAGTTCCTCGCCATGGGCCATATGTGGCTTAACTAATCACATTACTAAGAATTGTTTTAAGAATCCTAGAGATCAAAGAGGAAGAGGTACCAACAAAGGAGGATAATGAAGCTCAAGAGGTAGATTCAATAACAACATTGGTTACAACGACTCATACAACAATAATAATAATCAAGGAGGATACAGAGGAAGGAGAGACTTCACCAATTATGCAAATGATCAAACTCAAGAGGATTCATTACGTCTGATGAATATGACTATGAAGCAAGGTAATGTAGATGAGCATGTATTCTATATAGACTCAGGTTGTTCAAATCATGTAGGAGGGAATGTAGCTCTACTCTCAGACTTGAAGGACCCAAGGAATAGACATGAAGTCCAAACTTGCCATGAAACAAGGCATCCGGTGGAGAAGATAGGCATTGTGAAGACTTCATATGGTAATGAGAACCTATTGAAGAAGGTATTGTGATCTATCTTACTTACCATAAATCCTTTATCCTACAAGTAAGTGACAAATCTATGATTCCAAGCTCTAAGAGCTCGCTTCAAGCCATACAAGACTTTCCTTAATGTGCATACATATTCTGAATATAATTGATCTTCAAAGCCAGGATGTTGAGCCATGTATACCTGCTCTGAAATCCAACCATTTAGAAAAGCATTTAAGATCCATTTGATAGATATTCCAATTCTTGGAAGATGCTATACTCATGAGTAATCTAATTATAGGCATTTTTACCACAAGTGAGCAAAGCCTTTAGCTAGAAGCCTTGCTTTGTACCTGTTAATTGAGCCACCAAATTCTTATTTACATTCCATCTTGAGCCAATGACCTTCATATATGGTTTCTTGGGAACCAATTCCCAAGTCTCATTCTCTTATAGAGCTTCTATTTCTTCTTCCATGGCATCTCTCCATTCTGGCTTCTTCATATGTAGATGGTTCTATTTAAATCAAATACTAAGTGACCACATATGTGCTATGTAAATCAAATAGTTAATGACCAAAATATGTGTCATAACCATACCTTTTTGGCTCCCTTTTTTTCTCCATTAGATCTCATTATAGTTTATTGGGATGATTCTAAAACATCTCTCAACTCCTGCACTTTAGCTTTGTCTTTGGAGTTCCAAGGACTGATTTATCTTTTTGGAGTCTTCTGGTCTACATCAGAGTCACTTGATGCTTCAAGTGTAGACTCATTCCTCTTTGACAATGTTGGAAAGTCTTCCTCTAGGTCATAGGGAAGTTTGATTTTCCTACAATCATCTTCAAAACAAGATTTTTTTTCATCAAACACAACATCTTTACTTACAACAAAAACTTTATTGCTTGGATTATATAGCCTATAACCTTTTCAATTAAGGTCATAGCAATTGAATATGCATTTCTTTGCCTTTGGTTCCAATTTACCTCTGATTTCTGAAGGTATGTGTGCATATGCTATGCATCCAAAGATCTTGCAGTGATCAAGGCTAGGTCTTCTTCCATTCCATGCTCCATAAGGTGTCATCCCATCCAATGCTTTTGATGGTATTCTATTGATCAGATAGGTGGCTATGGATACAACCTCTACCCATAGGTAATTGGGCAACTTCTTCTCATTTAGAATTGATCTTGCAACCTCCTCTATAACTCTACTTCTTCTCTCTACCACTAGAATTTCCTCTTGAGCATACTTGGTTGTAATCTCTCTTTTGATTCCCCTCTCTTAGAGATAAGAATCAAAGTCATGGGAGAAATATTCTCTGACCTTAGCCTCTTCAAAGTTTTTCTTGTTTGAGTTTCTACCAAAGCAAGATATTTCTTAAAACATGAAAAGAATTCATCCTTATGTTTCATGAAGTATAGTATTATCCATCTACTACAATCATCAATAAATGACACATAATACCTAGATGTCAAATTATTTTTTGATGTAGATTGGGTAGGATCTAAAGATGATCAGAGAAGCACATCAAGCTATCTCACTTTTGCAGGTACAAAGTTGATTTCATGGTCTTCAAAGAAGCAACCTACATTTTCTCTTTCATCAATTGAAGCAGAATACAGAGGACTTGCAAATGCTACTCAAGAATCTATGTGGATCAGGACCCTATATTCAGATTTAGGGTTGAATACTTCAACCCCACATATATTTGGAGACAACAATAGCTCATTACATCTCGCTGCTAACCATATCTATCATGCTAGGACCAAAAATATTGAAGTTCACTACCATTACGTCAGGGAAAAGATCATCAGTAAGGAGATACAACTCTCATATGTATCCACACATCAACAATGTGCAGATATGATGACAAAAGCATTGGATGGAAGCAAATTAAAAAGGTTCAAAGCAATGATTGGGTTACATGAAATCATGAAGGACTATGGACTCAAGCATCTTAGGCTTGATGGGGAGCTATTGGTGCAATTAGCAAGCCTAAATGCTTGGCCAATTACTCAAGGCTACACTTCATTTGATCTCTTCACAAGAGAGAACTATATGTGAACCTACGCTATTCAATTTTGGGCATTGTTACTTTGAATAAAGGAAAACCAAAGAGAATAAGGAATCTCCTGAAGTTAGGTAGTTAAACTCACGACTCATGTGGTAGGAAGAATCAAATTCAAACCATCCCTAAAGTGTAGAAACACTTTTATGTGAGGGAAATTTCATATTCAAACTCACATGATGAGTATAAATAGAGATATTTTTCGTCGTGGGGGAAAGAGAGTCATTTTGAGAATTATTGATTCATATCATTTAGCACACATTGAGCTCAAGTCATGTATGATTTTAGTCCTCTACACTTCCCTTGTATCAAATGTTCCTTATCATATACAATTTGATAGATTTTCTCAAGTACATCCTTGTCTACTATTCTCTGTTGCATCGTCATCATTTTAGTGATCTTGCAGAAATGATTTCTCTATGTGTGCTTAATCATTTGCTACACTTTAATTTGATATAGTTAGATTGAGGTGTCTACTATCTACTTGTCAAGTTTCATCAATTGTGTTTGATCCACGCTTGAGATATGAAATGAGGAAGGTGACTATAGTGCACACCTTCTAGTTCTTGAAATGTCGGGATGACCCTTTTGACTTCATAGCTTCATTTCTCAGTGCATGGTGCCTCTAAATTCATGAAATAATTTGATTTAGCTAGCTATACGCTCTAATTATATCTGTTTGAAATCTCTCTGGTCAATTCATACCAACTTGTGAGCTTTGAGCAAAACACTGAGCACCTGCATTCCCAAAATAGAAGGTTTCTTCACATTCCTTACATTTGCAAGTTATGTATTTTGGTGCAAACTTTTGGAAATGATGTTCCAAAGCGCTTGGGGGTTCTAAATGCACTAATGAGAAGTGAAAGGAGTCTAATAAGCACCCATGGAGCTAACTTGGCACGTGTAGAGCAAGTCTTGTGCAACATCAACTCATCTCTAGAACATACCAAATCATCTCCTCACATGTGTGGCTAACGTTATAGTGGATGGCGCTCAAACATCAACTTGATGCCTAAACATACTATGGAAAATCTTGGAATCCAACCATCAAGACCAAACAAATTCGTTGTTACATTGATAGGCCAAATCAGAGTAAGACCAATCCCAAAGTTCCAGTTCTGTTACAAGTTAACATCTTTGCTTTGGGCTTCATTGCATTAAGATTACCACAAGGAGATGGAGGTTTTTCTCAGTTGATTGGGAGACCCTAGCTAAGGCATGTATGTGTTTTACATGATTGGGGCAAGGATACTATGAGGCTAAAACACGAAGGAAAAGATATCAAAAAAATATAACTGGTAGAAGGACAAGACAACCAGGGACATAATAGCATGATGGAAATAGTAGGCATTCATATGGAAAAAGATTTGAAGGACAAGAGAGAATTGGATTTAAATGAGGAAGAATACATTTTGGTCTAGCTACAAGTTGGTAAATCATTTTCTTGCTGTGGAGTTTTTCCAAATGACTCAAGCACAAAAGAAATTTATGAAGACAAAGAGAAGACCATACAAGTTTTCGGATTGAGTGAACTTTTGATAGGCTATAGAAGAGGGAAAAAAAACTTTTTACGTGTGACATATATGAAGTAGATTCAAATAGCAAGAAGGAAGCTAACTCCAAGGTAAAGCAATCTATTGAAGAAGTTTCTTTCCCAATTCATGAAATCTCTACAGTATGAATTCAAGAAAAGGAAGGACAAGTCGATATCAAAAGTGCTCATGCATATGACATTTGGTCTATGTGGGATAAGGTGATGGAAGATCCCAAAGATGAAGAAGAACCTCTAGGCACATTGATGGATAGGAACCCTGTCAAAGAAATTTAGCTAGGCAACAAGGAAAACCCTTGTCCTATATTAGTGGTAACTTGGTTAGGAGTTATTTAGAGATGCTCTCAAAGGTAACATCTTTTATGAAAATTTATGTGGATGTAGTTGCATGTAACTATAAGGATTTGGAAGGAGTACCTACAAGTTTTGGAGAATAGAGGATTTTAATGATTGAAGGAGCCAAACTAGTAAGGGGGAAAAGCTACATATTAAATCCAAAGTATGTTGAGGTTGCCTACATAGAGATCCAAAAAATGGAGGATCCTAGAATTATTATTATAGTGGAGCATTCAAAGTGGCTATCTCTAATGGTCATAATGCCCAAAAATAATACAAAAAAAAAGAATTTATGTGGATTTCTGAGCACTTAAAAAGGTAACAATCATGCATGGTTTACCTATGCTCTTTGCAGAATATATTATAGAAGAAGTGGTTGGACATTATGTAGCTTCATGTGTGGATTTAGTGTGTATAATCAAATATCCATCCATGTTGAGGATCACAAAAAGATAGCTTTAGGCACTTTGTGGAGGATATATGTTTATCTTAATATGTCGTTTCGACTCACAAATGCCCTTGCCACTTTCTATAGAGCAATGAGCTCTTTGATTTTTCATGGATGATTTTTCATCCTTCTCAGGCACAACACTAGTACTCCTATGAAATACTTGGATGATAATTTTATCCAATTGCAATATGTCTCCAAGAGATGTAGGGAAACAAAGTTGAAGTTGAATCCTAGAAATACAATGACATTGGTAGTGTATAATTGCACAAAGTGAGGGTAGTGATGGAGCTATGGAATGAGCTCACTAATCACAAGAAATCCCTCTCAATGGATCTTTAAATCGCGGTCGTATCCACGTGAGACTTTGATCCAATTTTATAGCTAGAGTTGGAGCCAACTTTTGAATTCAAATTCAAGTTCTTACCATAAAGCGAGTCCTAAAATTTAGGCTTTACCACGTGGGGTTAGTGCAATTATCATATGCACTTTTACAAGGATAGAAAGTAAATTGACTTTTACAAGGGAATAGTCATATGTGACTATATGAGATACATGCTAATTGTCCAAGTATGTAGGCTTGGACTCATTTGCACCAATAGCTCCGCCTCAAGCCTAACATGCTTGGTCTTTATTTCTCTTTGATTTCCTAAAATCCAATCATCATCTTGAATCTATTCATCTTAGTTCCATCCAAAGACTTTGTGAGGATATCTGCACATCACAAATTGGTTGATACATAGGACAATTTGATGTCCTTGCTAAGTAGCTTCTCTCTTACATTATGATAGTGCACTTGAATGTGCTTAGTCCTTGCATGATATACATGATTAGTAGCCAAATGAATTGAGTGAGTGTTATCTCCAAAAATCATTGGAATATAAGTGTAATGCCAAATCTGTGTAGAGTAGTTTGAGCCACATAGCTTCTTGTGTTTCATTTGCTAAGCCTATATATTCTACTTCTATTGATGACAATGCCACAGTTGGTTGTTTCTTTGATGACCATGATATTATCTTTGAACTCTTAAACACTATTTATTCTAACTGTCAGAAGTGCGTTTAAGCGATTCTTGGGTTCTTGGGAGTGGAAGGGGTCTGTTAGACAGACGCCCTGTACTTAGTTCCCAAACTAACCACTTACACACAGCAATATACTGATACTGAGTGCTCTATCAAGATTCTGTTGTAATTAGATATTCCCGTTCACGGCTTAGCTCAGCCACAGGTACCGAATACGCTAAGATACTATGTTGCATCTGCACCTAACTTACTGACAATATCAGAAACAAGAGTAATCGTCAACCTTTACCGAATGGATACCACAATCCGACCAATGTCCGAAGACATAGAGAATCCAGGTATTCAGATACACCGTACTGAAGGTTCAGTAGGCAACCCAAGAAATCCTTACTGTAGCTTAATTTTTACCGTAGGAGGACAGATCTCAATACTGAAGGCAATACAGTACAGATCAGTATCCCAAACACACGACCACGACCACACAGACTTCCTCAGCACGTCACGGTGTATTACCAGAAGATCAATACCACGATACACCTACTTAGTTGCACAATACCATAGAAACTCCACAGAATAACTCGCTCAGACCACCGTCGGATAATCTTCTGAACAACTATGAAACTCACCAACAGACAGGTATCGACAGATAACAAAATAGGAGCAAGAGCAATATACTCAGGAATGCTCCACAACAACACAGTAACGTTCACTTAACCACCCAGACAGACAGTCTGGTGATCTTCCCGATCGTCTATAAAGTTAACAAACAGAACAGATGTCGACGGCAGACAAGACAAGAGGCGAACATAAAACTCAGAATACTTGAAATTATGCAAACAAACACTACAATAACACCCCCCTCAATCACCCAGACAGACAGTCTGGTGATCCACCACGGAACGTCACTGGCGCATCTTTTCTTGATTTATATAACTTTTACAAACTGTCTGTAACAACTTTTCGCTCGTGCAAACAAGATTCACTTATACAACTTCCAATCCGGCGACCGCTAACACTCTGGCATGCATGGTGGACTCGAACCCGCAGGTTTTACAAAACTATTGCTCATCTATAATGCCTTCTAAGTACATATTTCTAGCTAATCTAAAGGTGTGGGCGATCTTTTTCTTTAGAGTTTGTAACAATTGTTTGAGTGTGTCCGGTTCTATTAACTGTGCATCTATTCTTACAGAACTTAAGGCTATGGCTTCGGTGAGCAAAATCTCTGCTTGGGTCTGCAGAAAGGCTTCCTGTAAATAAAATTTGTTTGCGAGCGCCGCATCTCTGGATACCTTCATATCTGCAACTTGTTGCTCCATCTTGTTTACTCTTTCCTTCTGATTTTCGAGCTGATTCTCCCTTCTTTCGATTTCTTGAACCTGAAAATTTACGGTTCTGGAGTATGACTCCTTTTCGTGTCGGAGATCTGATATTAACTTCTGTGTTTGAGCTTCCTTGGTCAAATAGTGTTTGAGCATGTTGTTGACATTTGATAAATTTTCTTTTGTTCTTTGAAGTTCTTCTTCTGTTAGCCTAGCTTGCCTCTGCTGTTCTTGGTTTTGCTACACCACTTCATCGAGTTGCACTCTGGTCTCTTCCAATAGATTACCTAATGCTACTCTGGCATCTTCTTTATCCTTTAGATCGATCTTCAACTGACTGATTTCGGCCTGTGCTTCGCTTAGTAACTTGTCCTTTTGGTTGAGATGTGCCAGTGCAGTATCTCTTTGATCGGCAATTGTTTGTTGTTCTGCAAGCTGGGCTTGGAGATGCGTAATTTGGGCATGCAGCTGATGGTTTTCTGCTTTGACTGCATCTATTTCTTCTTGTAGAAGCGTGATATCTGCTTCTAGGATGTCTACCTTGTGTTGTAACTCATTCCGAATATTATCGGTGACTTCTCTCATTTGGATTAGCAATTGCTGTGATAACTGAATTAGCAATTGACCCATGTTTGCTAGTTTAGAGATTACGGGAATCGAAGGAAGTGGGAGATGTTGGTGAGGTTGAGATGAGGACGTGGTGAGGAGTTGTTGGGAGTTGGGTGGGGAGTAGTTTGGGGATGAGGAAGAGGAGTCAGCAGGTTCGTTAGGGTGAATGGGTTGGATGGGGATAATGGTTTCGATTGGCGGCTCCGGTGGGGGAGTGGGAAGAAGAGAATTTGACTGTGTTACCTTATCTCTGGTGTGTTGTGCAGTTTCTGCGGCTGTGGAGTCAACTGCCTTAAGCAGCTCTTCGAGAACTTCTTTAGCAATTTGTTCCTCATCTGCTTGCTGTTCCCGCTCAGATTGTTGCTGGGATGCTTCTTTTGTAGAGGTTGTGTCGGCTTCAGTATGATTCTCCTGTTCTTGTTGCTCCTCTTCTGACGATGATTGCGCGGATGATTCGTGTTGCATAGATGTGGCTGTATCATGGAAGGTTTCTTCGTCAAGTTTTTCTTCTTCCTTGTCGTCATCTTTGTTTCCTTCGGCAGATCCCTGTGCTTCACTCTCAGAAGAACTGATTCTGATTCTCTTCCGACGGAATAGTTGGTTTAGCTCCTCTTCATCTTCTTCATCATCGTCCCATAATTGCACAGATTCTTCATGTCTTAGGATCGGGCCTCTGGGTGGTGGTTGTGCTGCAAGGATGGCCGGAAACAGGAATGATATGATATGAGGGAGTCTTGATCTTGGCGTTCCTTCCTTGTTTACATGTTTGATGATTGCTACGCATTCTCGGTGAATGCGGTGGAAGAAGAATGATGCAAAGTTGACTGGTTCTCGAGCAGCTAAATCGATAGCGGAGTAGAAAGGCCTAAAGATGCCATAAGTTCGCTTCTGGAGATTAAGGATGGCTACAAGGAATTGCAGCGCAGATCTTTCAGGTTCAGGTCGACATAGGATCGCGTACTTGTTTGATGAATACCTAGGGAACAATTCTATCATTGTTTCTACGGGCAGGTTCGGGCCATTTTCTCGACCTTGTTGAGGGAGTCGAAACGCATCGGCAAAAGCTTGGAAGCTGATTACGGTTCGGGTTGGTAAGGATGTGATAGGCCAACTCTGCTCTGTAGTAGGTGATTTGGCGATGGCTGAGATTATTTGGGCAAAGAAGGGGTGGGATTCTACTGAATGCCAAGGCAGTTCAGCGAAGTTGGATAGCCCACGGGTGCGCAGGAACTCTCCTACGTCGGCAGGGAGTCCATCACGGAAAGCGGCATAGTTAGCCAAAGCTTCCATGGCGCACACAGAGACAGTAATCACACTACACAGAGCATAGGGTATGCACAATAACACAAATCACACAAACACAAAAGCGATTTTCGGCAAAACAGAAAAGGTTAAGTAGATGCGTTGCAGAGGAGAGCAATCAAGAATGACTAATCATTGTGTAGTATTGAGATGATAATTCTTAACTTCGGTGTGCATGCGTGAGTAGCTGGAAAGGGCAGGGCGGCTGTGGACATAATGAGGTATCAAAACGCGGATATTTACAGACTTATTCTATTATGCACGCCAAAAAAGAAAAGAAAAGAAAATAAAAGAAAAGAGAACGCCAAAAGACGCTGCTAACTGCGAAATGTTTCAGTGTGGATTAGATGCTTGTTGATACGGCCGCAGCTTTGATCCATTTATCACCTTTGGAAGAGGAATTCTGGTCAAAGTGGTCAATCGAAAAGTTGCTGGGCCTACTTGTTCAACAATCCGGTAGGGACCAAACCATCGTAACTTGAATTTGCTAGTAGAGCAATTCGACTTTGCATTGTAAAAGAGTACAAGTTGTCCCACCGGAAAAGTTGGAGTCTTTAGATATCGATCATGTGTTCGAGCTTGTCTTAGCTGTACTTCCTGCATAGTCAAAAAACTGTGCCATCGATGCTCGTCTAATTCTCTGAGTGTATCCAACTGAAATGACAGTGATTCTTCACGTAGCAGTTTCTGAGCGATTGCTACTCGTAAACTTGGCATAACTATCTCCATCGGTGCTATTGCTTCCAATCCATAAGCTAGTTTGAAAGGGGTTAGTCTTGTTGTTACCTTGTATGTAGTCCGATATGCCCATAATACTGCAGGTAGCAGCTGATCCCATCTTTCTGGTGCTTCCAAAATGAATTTTCGAAGCATATTCAACAAAGTTTTTTTTGTACTCTCAGCCAAACCATTTGCACGAGGATAATATGGTGAACTAAATTTATGTGTGACCTGAAACGAATGTGTGAGTACTTTCGTTAAATTGTTGATAAAATGAGTGCCTTGATCTGTAACAAGTTCCAGCGGTAAGCCAAAACGTGGAAAGACATCCTTCAGTAGACACTTAGCTACCGCAACAGCTGAGGCAGACCGTAAAGCCCAGGCTTCTGCCTATCTGGTAGCATAATCAGTACATGTCAAAATATAACAATTATTACTGAGGATTGCTAGTGGTGTAATAGGGCCAATGAAATCTAGACCCCGCTTCTGAAAAGGCTCTAATGGCAAGACAGGTTGTAGAGGGAAAAGGTGATGTTGCAGGGGCTGTCCAGATCTCTGACAATTATCACATTGTTTGACAAAGTGTGATACATCCCTGTACATAGTAGGCCACCAGAGACCACTTTGCGGAATTTTCCGGTGTGTTAAATCTGCAGCAAAATGGCCACCGGAAGGAATTGAGTGAGTCAAATTAATGACTGAGTTAACTTCATGTGGTGGAATACAATGAAGTAAAACTCGAGTGTGATCTATATAGTATACTTCCCCAGCAATCAACCGAAATCGGAGACTGAAAACTAAAATTTCCCTTTGTATTGCAGGAGAAGTCTGAGTAGGAAGGTATCCATCAGTAAAGAAGGTCAAGATCTGATCATAATAGGTAGATGGCATAGGTGGGTCTGTAATTTCATCATTAGTCGGTTCAGAGACATAAATTGCCGGTGTTGTGTCATCTATACCGACCGGAGCTTCATCGGAATCTAAGCGAGAGAGAAAATCTGCTAAGGCATATGAACTGCCTGGCCGATGTATAACTTCGTAGTCAAACTCTTGTAAAAGCAGAACCCATCGTGCTAATTGACCATCTAGATGCTGTTGCCGAACTAGATAGACAAGTGCAGCATGATCTACATGAAAAGTAAATCTACAGCCCAGCAAATAATGTCTGAATTTCTTGACAGAATATACTAGACCTAGACATTCTCTCTCTGTTACAGAGTAATTTCTTTTCAGCAGGGGCTAATCTTCGACTTGCATAGTACACTGGTCTGAACCACTTATCGGTTTGTTGCATTAGAACGCTCCCTATTGCTATATCTGCAGCATCAACAAATACATGAAATGGGCGATCCTAGTCAGGAGGCTGTAAGATTGGAACCTATGTTAGTAATCCCTTTAGACGATCAAAAGCAGTTTGACAGTCTGGGGTCCAGTCAAATTGTCGAGGGGTCTTGGTTATCAATCGGTTCAGTGGTATTGCCAAATGAGCAAGCCATCGTAAGTGTCGACCATGCCATCTTACTTGGCCCATGAAGCGCATTACTTCCTTAGGTGTAGTGGGTACAGGTGCTTCTAACACAGTTGTGATTTTATCTGGATCCACCTGTATACCCTGTGCAGATACAATGTGACCAAGTAGCTTTCCACATGAAACCGCAAACACAAATTTGTTTGGGTTCAAACAGAGTCTGTGTTCTCTACACTTTTCAAAGCAGCACCGTAAATGGAACAGGTGTGCTATCATCTTACCGAAAATTGAAAAATCATCAAGATATACTTGCATAAAAGAGGTAAGGTAAGGAGAAAATATTTCCTGCATACACCTTTGGAACGTACTTGGGGCATTTCTTAATCCAAACCACATAACAGTACATGCGAAAACACCTCAGTTGGTAATGAAGGTGGTCTTTGGTATATCTTGTTCAGCCATTCTAACTTGATTACACCCACTGTACCCATCTAAGAATGAATACATTTCATGTCCTACTACTCTATCAAGCATTGTGTCAAGAAAAGGTAGCGGAAATGGATCAGGCACTGTAGCTGCGTTCACTTTCCGGTAATCTACACATATTCGTAACTGCTTATTCTTTTTAGGGACAATAACAATTGGTGAGATCCATTCAGCATGCTCTACTGGTACAATGAATCCGACTTTGAGTAGCCTATCAAGTTCTTCCTTTACCTATGATGCATAGTTTGGATTCATCCGGTAGCTGGGTTGCTTAAGTGGTTTTGCTTCCGGCTTCAGCATGACCCTGTGTTGATAGATGCGCGGGTCCAAACCCTTCATATCTTTGTAATCCCAAGCAAATACATCAGAAAATTATTGAAGTAGTTGGATTAAATCTGCTTGAAATAATTCCGGTAAGCTCTCCTTTATCTTAACAGGTCGTGGATTTTCTTCATCACCTAAATTGTAGGTGGTCAGTTGATCTTCTAGAACATAAAATTTTTGAGGCTTCTCTGTATTCTCAGATGGCTTAAAAAGTTGTTGTAGATCAGCATCATCTATGGTAGCCTTATCTTCTTTCATATCTTTTTCTGTTACAGTCATCACCGTACAAACTGTAGGATTCCAATTATCTACAACAGATTGTAGATCAACAGTTCCTAGGGAGATCAAGTCAATGTTATTTTTCAGAAACTCTTCTTCTTCATCATCTGACAACCCATCTAGCATATGGACTGGCTCTGCAAAATACGGTCTAGCATGCAACTCGCAAGGTTGTATAGCATCTAATTTTACAACGTATTTACGATTATTATCTTTGAAAGTGAGTTCCTGTGTAGACCAATCTTGTATCACCTTAGCGTGCTTCAGCCAAGGTCGACCGAAAAGGAGATTATAATCAAGGGTGGATTCCGGTAATTCTAGTATGACAAAGGTCATTTTAAATGTTGTACCTTGTAAAGTTATTGGTACATTTCGTACAAGTCCTATGGGATGGACTCTTGATTGGTCGGCCATTCTGACAAAAAACTGAACTGGTTCGATTTCGGTCCACCCTAACTTTTTACACAGTGCAGTAGTAGCAATGTTGACACCAGATCCTCCATCAATTAGTACTTATGTGATTTTATGATTTTTATACCATACCGTAATTAAAGGAAGTGAATGATCGACCGTAGAATCAGGTTCCGGTTGCACTGTTGCTGTTGCTGGAATGCAAGAAGGTAGAGGACTGAACTGTTGTTGGAATTCTTGTCGAACTCCTGGTACTAGTGCAAGTAATTGGCCCAGAGGAAGAGTGATGGATGCTTTAGATAAAATTTCCCAGGCCTTTTGTGATTGGATTGTATTTTCCACAGATTCTGAAGATGATGCGCCTGTTGAAGATGATATGCCTACTGCTGAATTAGAATCCTGTTGTTGTGTTCCTTCCTCGGTTAACGGAGCCTGGGTCACCGGAATAGGATCTTGAAACACTGGAGGTTCTGTAGTGGTCCATTGACTAGCTTTATCATACATCCTTTGTTGTTCACGTATGCCTGGTTCAAATATTTCTGCTGCTGGTTGCAGTTGTTTATCGGATCGGGTCTGAATTACTACAGCGTGCGTTTCTACTGGTGTGATTTGTACCATATTAGCCATTGGGTTTTGACGTTCTTTCTTCCTCTGATCATACTCAGCTGCATCCTTACAAAATCTTCTAATGTGACCAAATTCACCACAAAAATGATAGGGCGGTGGTGGCAAATTGGGATTTTCCGGTGCTGGTCCGGTCTGCCAGCGGTTTGCATTGTAGCTATTATTTCTCTGTCCTCTATAATTTCGATATCCTTGTTGCTGGTTGTTTCTCATTTGCGGAGGTACATAGTGATTGGCTGGCTACCCTGGTTCCTGTATAATTGCATTGACAGTTGCTGTTCCCTGCACTTTGGCATTATATGCACAGTTTTCGGTGGTGTGTCCGGTAGTGTTGCAGATAGCACAAAACAACTGATTAAGTGCACAAGTGGAACTAGTATGGCGTGAATTCTTGCATGTAGTGCAGTACATCTGTCTGGTCGGGTCTTCGGCGATATTTCTATTTGCTTTTAACCACTCCAGATCTTCTGTAAATCCTCCAACCTTGTTTTCCAGCTGCAAAGCCATTGCAATCACTGCATCTAGCATCATAGCTCCTACACAGCGTATGATCATAATCTGTTTAAGTTACGGAGTCAATCCATTGATAAACCATTGAGTAATAACGTCATCCGGTAGGTTGGCATGTGCTGGTGGTAACTGCCTCAAATGAGTCCTG
The DNA here is from genome assembly GCA_020310875.1 of Ceratopteris richardii. Lineage (NCBI taxonomy): Eukaryota > Viridiplantae > Streptophyta > Polypodiopsida > Polypodiales > Pteridaceae > Ceratopteris > Ceratopteris richardii. Next base: position 107,632,814 of record CM035422.1, on the reverse strand, counting down.
AATAGAGTGGCGTATTCCTGTACTGTTTGATTTATCTTTTGTCTATTGTTTTGCAGGTAGTCAAAAATTTCGGCTGGATTCTTCTTTAGCCTGAATCTCTGCAAAAAGGCATCCCTTACTGCTTCATAGGTGCCGAAATGGTTAATATCATATTCTGTAAGCCATCTAGCTACTTCGTTGACCAATGTCGATTGGAAAACAATAGCCTTATACGCCGGATCAGGTGGATGGTTGAGCACTGCGTAACTTATCTCAAAGGTGCGTACATGAGCATCTGGGTCATCTCCTGGGAATCCACCAAATTTGGTGTACGTTACTCCTGTTGGAGTCGGCCTTGGTGGGCATAGTTGTTGTTGTTGCTACTGTTGTTGTTGTCCGTTCATGGCTCTGATGGTTGTATTGTGACTATCTTCTGTATCCTGGGGCTGAATATCTGAACTATCGGAATCTGTATCGTCGGCCTGTGCACTTTTCGGTTCGATAATCTTGTTTAGTATGTTTCAAATCTAGGTTTCGAACAAGCTACCTTCCTTCTTGATGTCAAATGTAGGGAAGCTTACTCCCAATAGCAGTGACTGGGCTGAAGATTCACCGATAAATGGTAAACCATCGCCGAAAAACTGCGATCTTTCAACAACTATTACCGAAATATCATCGGAATGTGTCGAATCTTCACCAAAACAAGGTGCTCTTTCACCTTCACTAATTTCTTTGGCTAAGGTGTTTCTAGTCGTAAACAAATTTGAATCTTTACCCAATGTTGTTAAACTAACTTCAGGCTGCGTCCTGGTAGATCCTGGAGTTACTATATCTTCGACAGACTATGCCGAAATTGTACCGGAATTTACCAGAGGCGTAGCACGTTCCACCGGAATATGACCGGAATCACTACTAACGTTCTTTACTTTCTTGACAACTGGGTTAGACCTAGTTGTACTTCTACCTCCCGGAGTCGTCCTTAGCAAATTAAGTACCCCAGGCTGGCGGTTCTTTGGATACGTTTCACCGGATCGAGTAATCGGCATGTATCATATTTTGTACTAATCACGTACTATTACTGTCGATTAAAAATTTACAGTCACGTTTCCACAACTGGTTTGAAACAATCTGATCTGTTGCCACCTTCCCACAGACGACGCCAGTGTTAAACGCTATTTATTCTAACTGTCAGAAGTGCCTTTAAGCAATTCTTGGGTTCTTGGGAGTGGAAGGGGTCTGTTAGACAGAGGCCCTGTACTTAGTTCCCAAACTAACCACTTACACACAGCAATATACTGATACTGAGTGCTCTATCAAGATTCTGTTGTAATTAGATATTCCCGTTCACGGCTTAGCTCAGCCACAGGTACCGAATACGCTAAGATACTATGTTGCATCTGCACCTAACTTACTGACAATATCAGAAACAAGAGTAATCGTCAACCTTTACCGAATGGATACCACAATCCGACCAATGTCCGAAGACACACCAAGCTAAGGCAGTGCCCTTAAGAGTCAAACCAAATGCCTCGTACTGGGTGAACAAATCCTCAACCTGTTTAGCTCTTAACACTTGTTTGGACTTGGCCACATGATCATAAGGATCTCTTGACCCGTCAAAATAATTCTTCATTGCCTTGATCACTTGAGTGGGTCTAAGGGTTCTTGTGTGCTCTCAGGGTCTAGGCAATGGAAAATCATGTTCATCTCTTTGTTGCCTATGTGCTTGATGTCTCTCTCTTTTAGGTCTTTCATTTTCAAATCATGCTCTATTTCTGCCCACAGGGTGTGCAAAACTTACCTCAGGTCGCTCTCTAGTTCTTTCTCTCTGGGCTTCATGAGCTTGGGATGATCTTCCTCCTTGGAGACCATGGGAAACATTGGATCTTGGTGGAGGGAAAATCAATTCACTCTTCCAAGTATATGCATGTATATCATGTTCTGTTACCAAGAATATCTTCTCTGATGTGTTATCCAGGTACACAACTTTGTCTGGTATCTCAAGATCTTTGAATTCATAGATGATGATTATGCCTAGTTGGCTAGGTTGACCTGGTTTGAATCTCCAAAAGGCTTCCTCTGTTTCTCTATTCAAGAATATTTCTATGCTTTTGTTGTCTTGAGGGATCCAATCTGGAGTGATCACTCTAGTCAAAACTGACTTACCTCTAGGAGTCTAGGGTCCTTGTCCTACATTTCCTTGTTCTAGGTCTCATATCTCATTCTCTTGAATGATATTTCAGAACTCATTGGTCCTATCCGGTAGGTTGGTGACCACATACATGGTTCCTTCCTTATCAATGTATGAACCCTCTTCGAACTTGACCATTGGGTGTTCAAGTCCAAAGGGTTGATCTGGATTTTTGAGTTGGACCACTGATCGCCTCAGGCCATCCTCATAGATGCGAGCACCTAATCGGTTGGTCCGAATATATTCCAATTGTGTCTTATAGGGACCTTCTGGTGTTTGTAGATAGGTAGTTCCTGAGCCACCTGCAGATTTTCTCATGCAAAAAGATATTTCTGAGTCACTTGTGTCAGAGTTTAGTACGTAAGGACAACCACTTAGTTGTTGTGCCCAAGACTTAGCTGTGTGGTTGACACTAGACTGAGAGGATCTAATGCTTTGTCTATCCTTGCCTAGGTGTCTACCAAAGAGTCCAAAATTTTCCCTTGGTAGGGTTAAAAATTCTTTGGAGTCCCCTTGGGTTCTAGGTCCCACCTGAAGGTCAACTTCAAATTATCCTATCTGAAAATCAACACATTATTCTTATAAAAAACAACTGAGGCCGTGTAGGATTTGAAACGAGTTTTCCAATGAGCTATAGAGCTCAAAAAATGGACTTTGGATGAAAAAGTTATGTCAAATTAGGTTCCTGGGGGTCAAAACAGGCAAATAGGCACTTGTGGAAAAATCACGATTTTGTAAGAGAATCGTGATGCTGTAAATCTCCAAAGAATCGCGATTTTGTGAATCTCAAGAGAATCGCGATGCTGTGAATCCCAAGAGAATCGCGATGCTATGAAATCAGAAAATCGCGATCCTATGAAACCAAGAGAAATGCGATGCTATGAAATCAAAGAATCGTGATCCTGTGAAACCAAGAGAAACGCGATGCTATGAAATCACAGAATCACGATCCTGTGAAACCAAGAGAATCGTGATGCTATGAAATCAGAGAATCGCGATTTTGTACCTGGAGAATCGTGTTTTCACAAAATCGTGTTTTTGGCTAAAACTCGTGATTTGTGAGAATCACGATTTTGAGCAGAGAATCGTGTTGTTGAGAATCGTGATTTTGAGCAGAGAATCGTGTTTTTGAGAGTCGTGATTTTGAGCAGAGGATCGTGTTTTTGAAAATCATGTTTTTGCTGAAAACTGTGATTTGTGAGAATCGAGATTTTGAGCAGAGAATCGTGTTGTTGAGAATCGCGATTTTGAGCAGAGAATCGTGTTTTTGAGAGTCGTGATTTTGAGCAGAGAATCGTGTTTTCACAGAATCGTCTTTTCACAGAATCGTGTTTTTGCTAAAAATCGTGATTTGTGAGAATCGGGATTTTGAGTAGAGAATCGTGTTGTTGAGAATCACGATTTTGAGCAGAGAATCATGTTTTTGAGAGTCGCAATTTTGAGCAGAGAATCGTGTTTTTTTCAACAAACTTTTAGGCGGGAAATAAAAAATGTCGATTTAAAAAAAAAGATTGAATTTTTCATAGAATCGCAATTTTCATCGCAAAATCGTGTTTTTTGGCAGGAAATTCAAATTTCTGAGCATCGGGCAATGGCGAGCTCTGTATGTGCAGAAAATCATGAAAAAACACAGCGCTTGCTCTCCCTTGCACCTCCTAACTCCTTCCCACACAATAATGCATGAAAAAAAAAATGGTATGAAAATGGTGAAAATGCACTAAAAAACAAGAAATTTCTATGAGGATGAAGATGGATGAAGATGGAGATGATGATGATGATGATGATGGAGAAGAAAAATCAGAAAAATAACAGAAATGATAGTTTTTTTACCTTCCAACATCACAAATCTACGATCTTACCATCACAACGCTCGTCCTCGAAGCTCTCTCCCCGGCAACGACGCCAAAATTTGGTGTAGCTCAAGTGTAAGCACCACCTCCTTTACTTGTAAATCCACGGAGACGTGAGGACCGGTATGAGGACCACGAGCAAGTGAAGGCACAAGTGTCTGAGTGAAAGCACACAAGCATGCACACACCTACACACACACGCACACAAGGCAAGATCAAAGCAAGGAACAATGGGAAGCTTCTACTGCAAAAGAGTTCTCTTACAAAGCTCTATTCTCTAACCAGCCAACCTCAAAAATGAGCTCTCTAGCTCTTTTTATAGTTTTTTGAGTAGTTTTGGCCCTGTCCAGACCTAGTGTCCGGCCTAGTTCAAAGTTAGGTTCCTCGGCTTATTTGAGGGCTCAAACAAAGTCTAAAAATTATGAAAATTGATAGGATGATACTTCTAATACTCCTCAAGCTCGAGGACTCCTCGGCTTGAACAAAATGGAGTTAGAAAAATATAAAACGGTATTTACAATGGTTTTTAGTGATGGAAATCACTATTTTTGTAGGGGATTCTTCTAAAAATTTGACATGTACTTCTTGGAGCTCCCTACTTGCTCCTTCTTCTTGTGTGTGTCCACCTTTCTGATATGCTTCCATGCTTGTGCTTGACCTTGAGTTCCAACAGATCAGCACTAGACTCTCCACCTGTAAAAAGAGGAAGCAAAGTATCATACATGTCTTTGGAGCTAACAGATGTGTCCTTAGTACATGAAAGCAATGGCTGAATAGCATCTTCCACAAAAACAACATCACGGCTAACCAGAATGCGTTTAGTTTGTGGATGATACAAACAATAGCCTTTACTTCCAGAATTGTACCCAACAAAAGTACATTTTAGTGCTTTATCATCCAATTTTCTGCGATGATGTTCAGGCACTAATGCATATGCCAAACAACCAAAAACACGAAGATGAGCAACAGATGGCTTGCGGTCATGCCAAGCCTCATATGGAGTGATAGATTGTAGCGCTTTAGTGGGACACCTGCTCAGTACATATGATGCACGCATGACACCCTCAAGCTAGAAACTGTGGTAAAGCCTGACCCTTGACCATACACCTCGCCATCTCCATGAGTGACCTGTTCTTTTGTTCAGCAACTCCATTATGTTGAGGTGTTTACAACATTGTACACTGGTGTTGTTGGAACATCAAGCTTACACTATGCTTGAGGTGGATTTGATCTACATCAAAGGCTATCGCGTCGAAAGAATATCCATTGAGAGTTCTTTTTCATATGCTCATTTATTGTATTTTTTTGATAATATTTTGATGGCTCATTTACCGTTGTAAAAGCCTTGAGTTGTACACATGTAAAGGTACAAATATAGAGCCAAAATCCCACGAAATTTTGGTGGTTGAAGTTGCATTCATTCAAGCAAATCAAGTCATCTAAAAGTAGATCAATCAAGATCTTCACTTTTCCTAGATTGTAGGAAAGTGAATTGATTCCCTCCAACAACCATTCCCACCTTCATTTGAATTCAAATTCAAGTTGTAAAAGTCGTGGAACACTCCTAGAGGCTATATAAGGAGTTGAAATCACTTGTATTATACATGGAAGCAATATACATACACTTGTGACCATCATTGTCTTGCTCCTTCAATTTTCTGCATCATCTTCTTTGCCAACAGTAATCTTGCAGAGGCTGCTGCTCTCTTCTCAGAGCTCCAAATTGAGTGCAAGGGGACTCATTGGAAAGGTATTAGTGTCTAGTTTATGCCTGTAAATTTTCAAAGTATTTGGTTCAGTAGATTTGGAGAAATCTTAGTTTTTCTGCCTCGGGGTCAATCTCTGCGTATTCCTGAAAAATAGGAAGTACCACCGGTGAATGTCGCATTCATTCCTATAGCATATTTTGCTTATTCCTTATACTTTTGTGCATTCCATACACTCAACCCTATGTGTATCACTCCCATAAAAGGATTTTTTCTAATTATAATCACGCTGGTCGCTATGGGCATTTGGAGTTCATTGTCTCTTCCATAGATAGTAAGTTTTTTGAGCTAGTCGACCCGCGAACCTATCTGTTTTGTATCGACTCATTCTCCTTGATGCTCCAAGGTACATAGTGTGTTTCTTTGCACTTATAGCATGCCTATAAGGTCTATTTGAGTCTCCAAAAGCTCAAGGGCTGGTCTTGTGCCGGTTGGCTTGACCAAACTTCATCGCTTTGAAACGCACTTTTCTACCTTCGACAAGCTTCTCCAAGTTCTTTCAGTGGTATCAGAGCTAGTTCAAGATGGGTGACGGCTTTCCCTCAATGATCGAGAAGCTTGATCGACACAACTACGCGGCTTGGCAAATCAGAATGGAGGCCTATTTGCAAGGTAGAAATCTTTATGGAATTGTAGCAGGTGATGAAGCTATGCCTATTCCAAGATCCAAAGGAGGACCTACACAAGAGGAGACAGATAAGCTCACACTTTGGTGCGCAAGGGATGCTCAAGCAAGGTCGTACATACTAAACTCTATCTCTGACTTTCTATTACCACATATTAGAGGATGCAAGACATCTCAAGAGACTTGGGATGCCCTGGAGACTTTCTTTTCTGCTAGTACCAAAGCAAGAAAGAATCATCTTTGGAACGAGTTCAACCAAATGAAGAAGACACCTAAACAAACCATCACAGAGTTTGTTACCAAGGTCAAAGAGGTTGCGGATCAGTTAGCATCCATTGGAGAGCTGATTGAAGAAGAGGTCATCATGAGGCAAATTCTCAACGGCATTCTAAGTGATAAGCAATGGCAATCATTCACGACGGCTTACGATCTCATCATGGATGTGCAAACTCCAGACTTCAACATCTTTCTTGGACAACTCTTCAATCAAGAAGCCAACAATAGCATAAAGGAAGGTAACTCTTATCATGGTAATTCAACTAGTGCTCTATATGCAGATAGGAAGGATAAGAAGCAGAAAGGCAAGAAGAAGGAAGAAGACGAAGAAGAGACTTCCCAAGCCAACTTTGCAAGCAAGAGCAAGTGGAAAGGGAAGAAGAAAGGATCAAAGCAAGCCAAAGCCAAAGGTCAGAATGTTCAACCTTGTGCCATATGCGATAAGACCAACCACACCACTCAGAACTGCTGGTTCAATGGGAAGACCCAAAAAGGAAGTGGAAGAGGTGGATATGGCGGCAATAGAGGCCAAGGTGGACACAACTTCAACAACAACAATAGAAGCTATAATCGAAGGGACTACAACAATTATTCAGAAGATCAACCACATGAAGACTCATTACTTGTTATGAATCTAAGCCACAAAGAAGGTAAAGAAGATGATCATTTGTTCTACATAGATTCAGGATGCTCGAATCATGTTGCAGGCAACATTGCTCTTCTATCTGACTTGGAAAGTCCAAAGCATAGACATGAAGTGCAAACAGGGGATGACACGAAGCACAATGTGGAGAAGATTGGTATTGTCAAAGCTTCCAATGGTAGGACAAACATTCTGAGTAAGGTTCTCTATGTACCCACTATCACTAAAAACCTAATAAGTGTAGGCCAAATAGTTGAAAAAGTCTTGCAAGTTAGGTTCACCCAACATGGAGCTTTTGTGGAAGATCCATGTCAAGGCTTCAAGAAGATAGCCCGAGGTGAGAAGCATGGTAGGCTCTTTACTTTTGAAGTAGGAGATACCAGGAACATAGCTCTATTCAACTTTGGGTCTCAAACCCTAAGTGAGCTTGAAGTGTGGCATAAGAGACTTGCTCATGTGAATGAAAGAACCTTGAAGGATATATGCAGGGATCAAAGTGTTCTAGGACTGCTCAACATATCAAAGCAACACATGATCAATAGGTGTGATGCATGTCAGATTGGGAAGGCACAAAGACAACCATTCAACCACAAAGGCTACATCCACAACAACTTATTGGACTTAGTACATACAGATGTATGGGGACCAAGTCAAGAACCTTCATTGGCAGGATCAAGGTATTATGTCTCATTTATTGACGACCATAGTAGATGGACTGTTCTATACTTTATCAAGAGTAAGAATGAAGTATTTGATTGCTTCAAGAAGTATCTTGCACATGTGGAGACTCATACAGGTAGATCACTAAAGAAGCTCAGATCTGATGGAGGGGGAGAATACTTCTCCAAAGAGTTTGATGAGTTCTTGCAGGACAAAGGTATCAAAAGGGAAGTGACTACTAGGTACTCTCCTCAACTAAATGGAATTGCAGAGAGGAGAAACAAGACATTGGTTGGATCAGCCCAAACAATGCTTGAAGAGAAGAAGTTGCCACATTATCTATGGGCAGAAGCTATTTCAACTGCAGTGTACCTTGTCAATCGACTACCATCCAAATCACTTCAAGGTATGACTCCTTATGAAGCATGGCATGGAAGAAAACCTAGTCTTGGACATTGCAAGGTTTTTGGTTGTTTAGCTTATGTTCATGTACCATCACAAATAAGAGGTAAGCTAGATGAAAGGGCAACAAAGGCAGTGTTTATTGGATATGATTCAACTCTGATGGGTTACAGGTTCTTCAATCCTTCAACCAAGCAATTCACTACAAGTAGAGATGTTGTGTTTGAAGAACACAGGTCTTGGTATGATGAAGATAAACAAAAGGTAACACTACCATATGATCTTGATTATGACTCTCATCAATTAGGAAGCAAGCATGATACACAGGTCCAGGATCCAAGAAGTGATACAGATGATGACCAAGATGAAAGAGAAAGGGATTACAAGCTATGGAAGTCAAGAGGCAAAGCAAAGATGCAAGAGGTTGGAGAATGCTCCAAACAAGCACCTAGAAGATCAGCAAGAGAGAAGAAACAACCAGAAAGGTATGATATGATTCCACATTTGTTACAAAGCATTCAATCTACTTGGCAAAAGACTCTATTTCAGAGGAACCCTCAACCTATGAAGAGGCAAAGGGAAACCCTAATTGGGAAAAGGCCATGAACGAAGAGATAGATGCATTGAAGGAGATGGACACTTGGGATTTGGTTCCAATGTCGCCGAATCAAAAGGTAATTGGTTGCAGATGGGTATATAAAGTTAAAAGAAATTCAGATGGATCAGTTTGCAGGTACAAGGCAAGATTAGTTGCCAAAGGATGCTCACAAACTCATGGTATAGACTATGAGGAAACATTCTCACGAGTTGCAAAGATGACTACAATCAGGACATTGATAAGTGTAGCTGCTGCAAGGAATTGGAGACTCCTCCAACTTGATGTGAAATGCATTCTTAAATGGTTGGATAAGTGAAGAGGTATACATGTCACAACCACCAGGTTTTGAAAACCCCAATCATCCATCTTATGTTTGCAGACTTAAGAAAGCATTGTATGGATTGAAACAAGCTCCAAGAGCTTGGAATTACAGGTTGGTTACATATCTTCAAGATCAAGGGTTCAAAGCTAGCAGCTCAGATCCTTCTCTATTCATCAAAAGGGATCACAATGAGGTTATCTATCTATGTGTATATGTAGATGATATTATTGTGACAGGTGATGATCTAAATGGCATTCAAAGGATCAAGAGACACATGCAAGAGGAGTTCAAAATCAGTGACCTAGGTGAGCTCACATATTTCCTAGGTATGCAGGTGATATACACAGATGAAGGAATGTATTTGACTCAAAGAAGATACATTCAGGATCTTCTTCTCAAGTTCAAAATGGAGAACACTAAACCTGCAGGTACACCTTTGGAGATGAATCATAAACTTAGTGTTTATGAAGGTGAGAAAATTGAAGACATAAAAGAGTATCAAAGTTTGGTAGGTAGCTTGATATATGCTACTCACACAAGGGCAGACATCTCATATAGTGTGGGAGTGCTTAGTCAGTTCATGCACTCACCAAGAAGACCACACATGGATGCGGCTAAGAGAGTACTTAAGTATCTCAAAGGTACAATCAACGAAGGTATATTCTATCCTTACTCTTCAGATTTGGATATCAAAATCTACTCAGATGCAGATTGGGCATGAGCTAAGGATGATAGAAAAAGTACATCCGGTTACTTAGCATTTGTAGGTTCAAAGCTAGTGTCATGGAGTTCCAAGAAGCAACCAACAGTTGCTTTATCTTCAACTGAAGCAGAGTATAGAGGCTTGACCATAGCAACTCAAGAGGCAATATGGTTAAAAGCATTGTATACAGATTTGGGACTTGTGAGTTCCAAACCTCACATATTTGGAGATAATGTAAGTTGCATGCATCTAGCGGCAAATCCTATTTTCCATGCGAGAACCAAGCACATAGAAGTCCATTACCACTTCATCAGGGAGAAGATCATGGCAAAGGAGATTGACATTTCTTTTGTTCCGACTGAAAAGAAAGTAGCAGATATGATGACGAAGGCACTTGATGGAATAAAGCTTTGTAGATTCAAAGCTATGGCAGGTATTCAACCTATCAGAAAATGAAGACTCAAGCATACTTTAGCTTGAGGGGGAGCTGTTGGAACATCAAGCTTACACTATGCTTGAGGTGGATTTGATCTACATCAAAGGCTATCGCGTCGAAAGAATATCCATTGAGAGTTCTTTTTCATATGCTCATTTATTGTATTTTTTTGATAATATTTTGATGGCTCATTTACCGTTGTAAAAGCCTTGAGTTGTACACATGTAAAGGTACAAATATAGAGCCAAAATCCCACGAAATTTTGGTGGTTGAAGTTGCATTCAATCAAGCAAATCAAGTCACCTAAAAGTAGATCAATCAAGATCTTCACTTTTCCTAGATTGTAGGAAAGTGAATTGATTCCCTCCAACAACCATTCCCACCTTCATTTGAATTCAAATTCAAGTTGTAAAAGTCATGGAACACTCCTAGAGGCTATATAAGGAGTTGAAATCACTTGTATTATACATGGAAGCAATATACATACACTTGTGACCATCATTGTCTTGCTCCTTCAATTTTCTGCATCATCTTCTTCGCCAATAGTAATCTTGCAGAGGCTGCTGCTCTCTTCTGAGAGCTCCAAATTGAGAGAAAGAGGACTCATTGGAAAGGTATTAGTGTCTAGTTTATGCCTGTAAAGTTTCAAAGCATTTGGTTCAGCAGATGTGGAGAAATCTTAGTTTTTCTGCCTCGGGGTCAATCTCTGCGTATTCCTGAAAAATAGGAAGTACCACCGGTGAATGTCGCATTCATTCCTATAGCATATTTTGCTTATTCCTTATACTTTTGTGCATTCCATACACTCAACCCTATGTGTATCACTCCCATAAAAGGATTTTTTCTAATTGTAATCACGCTGGTCGCTATGGGCATTTGAAGTTCATTGTCTCTTCCATAGATAGTAAGTTTTTTGAGCTAGTCGACCCGCGAACCTATCTGTTTTGTATCGACTCATTCTCCTTGATGCTCCAAGGTACATAGTGTGTTTCTTTGCACTTATAGCATGCCTATAAGGTCTATTTGAGTCTCCAAAAGCTCAAGGGCTGGTCTTGTGCCGGTTGGCTTGACCAAACTTCATCGCTTCGAAACACACTTTTTTACCTTCGACAAGCTTCTCCAAGTTCTTTCAGGTGTTTTATCTCACGTTTAGCCAGAAATGCATTAAAATCAAAAGATATATATTCTACCCCTCGATTAGAACAGAGGGTGCCCATTTTACATGCTCACAGATTTTCAGCCAAAACCAAAAACTGTTTGAAGCACATGAACACTTCGGACTTTGCCTTCAATGGATATACCCATGCATGCCTGGAAAAATCATCGATGAAATTCACGAAGTAAAGATAATTCCCAAAAGAAGGTGTCTGCATAGGACCACATACATCACTATGTACAAGTTGCAATTTCTGAGTAGCCCAAACTAAACCATCTTTTGGAAAGGACGAACGCTACCTTTTGCCTAAATTACAGCCTTCACAAACATGTTTTCGAGGTGCCTCAAGTTTGGGCAAGGAGGACACCATTTCAGATTCCTGCAGGCGTATCAGACTAGCAAAATTCAGATGACCAAAGCATGCATGCCAAAGCTTTGCATCTGACATAGCCTGAGAATCATTTACTGCACATGCCAAATCATTTACAGATCTTTCATAGTCTATGATCTTATACATCGCACGACATAAAATGCTAGAAGCAATAATCACATCGTCATTTGACAGATCATGAACCATACAGTTGTCATCAACAAATTTCACAACCAAGCCAATCTTGGCTAATGCAAAAACTGATAATAGATTCTTCTTGATCCCTGGCACAAATAAAGCATCTAACAAAGTGAAAGAACTACCATCAACAGTAGTCAAAATGATCTTACCAACTCCCATAATAGGATAAGAGGAGTTGTTGGCACATGTAACAGTATCCCCTTTAGGGGTAGGCTCAAGTGAAGAGAAGAAACTGCGCTGGGAGGTAATATGTTTGGTTGCCCCACTGTCAAAATACCAAACATCTGAGTCTACAGCAGACATGCACTGCTCATGAGAAGATGGGACAAAACTACAGACAGTAGTAAACGCCCATTCTTCTTCGTGCACAAGATTAGCAGACTCTGTTTTTTGGTGTTGAGGCCTATGCAACAACCATTCCAACCTCTTTCTTCTTTGTCTCTTTAGCAGCCAGTTTTGGACAGTTCTTTATGATATGATCATTCCCTTTACAGTACTTACAAAATAATTTCTGCTTTTCTGATTTCTTCTCATCTTTATCTTCCTTCTTCGAATATGCAGAATTAGCAGATTTTTGCTTACTAGTTGAAGAGCTCCATTTTCCTTTGCCCTTCTGACTAGCCAGGAAAGCTTGATCTGCAACTCGCATAATGGACATGTTTTTCCTAGACTGATCTTCCTGCAACAGAACAGAGACTAACTCCTCAAATGATAAGGCATTTGGATTGCCTTTCATCATCAACCGAAGAGTAGAAGCAAAACTCTGATATGAATCAGGAAGACCATTCAGAACGGTCTACACAAGTGAGCTATTTGGTATAACCTCATCAGCAGAAATCAACTGTTCCTTCAAGTCTTTGATCTTTGTTAGAAAATTGTCCATAGAATCACCTTCATTCATATGCTCACTCTCCAACTGTTTTCGGAGGTAAGCAACACGAGCCTCATTCCTAACTTGGTACAATGTGGTAAGTGTATCCCAAGCATCCTTATTTGTTCTACAAGAGCGAATATGAGGAATAATGGCACGTTTGACAGACAAAGCTATCAATGCATGTGCCTGGGCATATCTGCCATCCCAATGAATCTGCTCTACAGTAGGTGCAGCAGAAACCGCAGCACGAACAGGAATATGCAAAATATCATCATCTTTGATACCTTCTGCATGAGCTTCAGTACCTGCAGTTGTAACAGTTGCAAGTGTGATAGGACATTTTTCGACATCCTGCACAATGTTCCACAGTCCTTTTGCAACCAACACATGTCGCATCATATAAGCCCATAACGGGTAGTTGGTACCATCCAACTTATCCTCAACAACCAACATATGGAGTACATCACTACTTTCAACCATGGCCGGTGACTAAAATACCTTGATGCACAAAATTGGTTGTATCTCAAAAAGTTGAACAGAACTGCCCAGACAAATTCTGCTAGACCTATAGCAGAATTTGAGACGCTTATACTGGGGAACAGAAATTGGTATATACCTTTGGCACAAAAAGATGAAATAGCCTACACAAGCACTGCGATAGTGTGTTCAGAGGCCAAAACGAGCTTAGATCGCGATTCTGAGACTGCAAATGGAGGAGTCTCGACGACGCCCTAGATGAAGCGATAACCTGCTCTGATACGAATTGTTGGAGTTAGACATCTGCGAAAGCATGCGAACAACACAAGGAAGAAGAAGAAGCTTGGAGCACAACACACAATACTGAATGTATTACTAGAGAATTTACAAAGATAAGTAGCCCTTTAGGGAAATAGGCGTATATACAAGCCGGGGGAAAAAAACCTCCTAAAGAGGGAAAAAAGTGCCCCGGAGGTCCTAGAGTGTTCACACACATCACTACCTAAATATATCAACAATAACTCCTGATTTAGTCTTCTTTATGAACAAAGAAGAATCTGCTTTTCTCGCAACAAATCCTTGATCCTGCAAATATGTGACAAGCCTATGATTCCAAGCTCTAGGAGCTTGCTTTAAACCAGATAGTGCTTTCCTAAGCTTACATACATAGTCAAGTTTGTCCTTTGTCCTCATACCCTTGTGGGTGAGCCATGTAAACTTCTTATGAGATCCATCCATCTAGGAATGCATTTTTGACAGCTAACTGATACATGTTCCAATTCTTTGAAGCAGCAATACTTACTAGAACCCTAGCCACAAGTGAGAAGGTCTCCTCATAATCCACTCCATGGGTTTGAGCAAATTCCTTTGCTACTAGTCTTGCTTCAATTTGTTCTTGCATAGCTTCTCTCCATTCTTTCTTCTCATTAGATTCTTCAAATGAACAAGGCTCTTCTAACATAGAATCTTTAGTCATGTATATAAAATGCTTGGTGACTAGTGATGTGTCATAGCCACATCTTATGGGTTTCTTACTCTCCCTTTGAGATCTTCTAAGTGCTGGATTAGATGACTCTAGAATGTCTTCCAATTGCTTGAATTTTGTCTTGCCCTTGGACTTCCAAGCTTTGAATTCAATCTGCTCTTCATTTTCTGAGTTGTCATCTTCTGATATTTGTGGTTCTTCTTGAGTCAGAGTTGGAAAAGCACTTTCCAAGTCATAGGATACTTAGTTCTCTTGCAATCATCTTCAAACCATGAATTGTTTTCATCAAACACCACATCCCTACTAATTGTAAATCCTTTGTTAGTGGGATTTTACAACCTATATCCCTTATGGTTTTGGTCATAGCCGATGAATGTACACTTTCGAGCTTTTGGATCAAGCTTCCCTCTAATCTGTGAGGGTATATGTGCATAAGCAATTCACCCAAAGATTTTGCAATGATCTAATGAGGTTCTCCTACCATTCCATGCCTCATAAGGTGTCATTCCATCCAAGGATTCAGACGGAAGCCTATTAGTTAAGTATGTGGCTATGGAAACAACCTCTACCCATAGGTAATTTGGAAGTTTCTTTTCATTGAACATTGATCTTGTAGCCTCTACTATTAGTTTATTACTCCTCTCTACCACTCCATTCTGTTCAGGAGTGTATCTTGTTGCGAGCTCTCTTTATACCTCTGTCCTATAAGAATGAGTCAAATCCATGTGAGAAATAATCACCACCTCCATCAGATCTGATCTTCTTCAAGCTTCTACCTGTTTGGTTCTCAACCAATGCCAAATATTTCTTGAAAAAAGTGAAGACTTCATCTTTATGCTTCATGAAGCAAAGAATTTTCCATCTACTATACTCATCTATGAATGAAACATAGTACCTTGATCCTGAGATTGAATGCTCTCTATTAGGCCCCCACGCATCTATGTGCACATTGGGATCAGATGATGACAAATCTAGCAAGAGGATTGTGCATACAAGAACATCACCTTGCCATCGATGTCATTGAATATTACATCAAACACTCCCTACAACAAGGGTGTGTCAAGGATGACAAATGCCAGAGAGGGGAGTGTTGGCAACAACCAAGGAAGTCAGGGCATGACAAGACAGGGGAGCCGATGCAAAGAGTCAAAGCACGGGGATAGCTAGGTAGGACCAAGTAGGCAAAGCAGTTAAAGAAGATTCGACAACTAGGCCTATCCAAAATTTTTAAGATAAATCCTTTTCAAAAGTGATTTTCATCACTACATCAACATTGTAAATACCATTTGTGGTAGATTAGACTCCATTTTTTTCAAGCCAAGGAATCCTCCAGCTTGAGGAGTATTAGAAGTATCTACGAACCAATTTTTCATAAGTTTTAGAGCTTGTTTGAGCCCTCAAATAAGCCTTGCAACCTAATTTTTAACTTGGCTAGACACTAGATCTGGGCAGGGCCAAAGCTAGTCAAAGTCTATAAAAAGAGCTAGAGAGCTCATTTTTTAGGTAAAATTGTGAGAGAATAGAACTTATGTGAAAGAGATCTTTGATAATTAAAAGCACTCCATTGTTCCCCTCTTCATTCTTGCCTTGTGTGCATGTGTGTGTGCATGTTAGTGTGCTTCTCACTCACCCACTAGTGCCATCACTTGCTCTTGGTCATCATATCAGTCCTCATGTCTCCACAGATTGACATTTATGAGGTGGATCTCCTCACATTGGTACTTACCATTGTGCTAGAGTGACATCCTTCCAATGAGAAAGCCACTTGCCTCACAATTGTGTATGAAATTGTGGTCTATGTAAGAGAAAAAGCATATCACTCTATAATTTATTTGTCCATAAATTTCTATCATGAGCTTCCTTCCTTTTGTTTTCTGTACTCTCTTATCAAGGCTATCAACTCTTGCTCCTCTTCCTCTATCAAATCATGTCCTATGCGCGTACATCGCTCTTCACCTTCCTCTACGATCACAATGATCTTCTTAGTTTTCTCTTTGTTATCATAGGCCTCTCTTGCTAGTGCTTCACATTTAGGTATCCTTATCATGACTCTTCTATCCTCTATCTCATACTTCTTAAAATTTTTAGGGACATCAAACAAAGATTCCTCCTCATTTGGTGAGACTTCTCTCTTCCTTCTTTTCTTGCCTTCACTCTTTGTGGTTACCTTTGTGGCTAG
The DNA here is from genome assembly GCA_020310875.1 of Ceratopteris richardii. Classification (NCBI taxonomy): domain Eukaryota; kingdom Viridiplantae; phylum Streptophyta; class Polypodiopsida; order Polypodiales; family Pteridaceae; genus Ceratopteris; species Ceratopteris richardii. The sequence continues at coordinate 107,616,121 of CM035422.1, read as the reverse complement.
TCTCACATCATTCATAAGCTCTTCTCATCCCTGAGGGTGGGCTTCTACTACATGTAGGTATTCCTCTTCTCATGCACAAAAGGATCCATAATAATTGGCTCTAGATCTGAGTCACTTGATTGATCAATTTCTTCCATGCTAGGTTCACATTCTTCAAGAATCAAATCGCACATGAGTGGTTCAAGAGTGAAAAATGAAATGTCATAACCATCTTCATCATAGTGTGGTGTCCATTGTTCTTCATTGATGACTACATCCATTGTGGCTAGAATTTTTGCTGAACCATGAGGTTCAGACTCTTCTTCTAGAAATAATAGAAGTGCATAGGCTGGGTCTCGACTTGGTCTATGAATTTCCTTCGCATC
>CM035422.1:107530756-107608256 GCA_020310875.1 Ceratopteris richardii | reverse complement strand
ACAACTTTGAAGTAGTAGTACAAGATCTAGTGAACATATGAAATCAAAAAACAAAAGGTTTGAATCATATTTGATACCTTTTGCAAGGAGAAAAAATCCCTTTGAGCAGTGATCTTCTCAAACATGCACTTGTTTTCTTCCTTCTATCTCTTTTCTTCTTTCATTGAAGAAAACTTAGAGCATTTTTGGAAAAGAAAACCTCTCTCCCTCCTCTTCTTCTCTCATCTTCTTCACCGGAAGTACAATAATCTACAATTTGAAAGTGATTGAGTTAAAAAAAAATTATGCTCTTCCTTGGCATCGAGTAATGAGGATGATGAATTCACATCATTTAAGAATATTCATACTTACGTATCATCTTAATCTCAATGTGAAATGTTTTTTTTTACATATATTGAAAACTAAAGGGAAAGAGAGGGACTAGAAGTTTCTTTATAGTTCTAATAAAGACTCTTTCATTCTTACTCCAAGCAAATAACATGCACACTATTTATCAAAATTTGCTCTAATACCACTTTTGCATGACATCTGAAGCTTGGAAGAATGTCTGTTGTTGATGAGAAGTCAACTGCGTGGATCAGGTATGGGTTTCCTAATGTATCTATACATGATACATAATAGGTTTTTCTGTGGTGTTTAGGTAAGTAGAGGTAGATTAGAAAGAAAAGTTGACTAATCTTTGACTTAAGAACATACTCAGTTCTATTACAAATAATAAAATCCAAAGCAATTTTTATTTAAGTAAAAGAATTGTTTTTATACAACCATGCTTAGGCCTTAGGTTTATATTTCTTGACTAGAGAAGTAACATCATAAATAATTTGGGAATCTACTATAGGTGGTAATAAAATAGAAAAATCAAGTGGATGTATACATTTGTTTTGCTCTATCAAACCGCTCCAGGAAGATGGCAAATACACTAAAGAAGGTGTACAAATGTTGTCATATTTTCACTTATTGGATACATCATTTTGATTCATGTCTAGATAGTACTAATCAATATGATCAAGAATAGAAAGCATCAAGAGAAAAGCTTGTCCAGAGCTTCACTTGAAACCCATCCACTTCAACTTATTGGAAGAGGTTGATGGATGAATATTAAGGATTCCATGATGTTGAAGTCGGTTTAAAAAGCATGTGTGTTCTCCTTTGCTTCTCAATAGACCTAGATACTAACAATCATGGGTTTGAAGGCAGAATGCTGACAAGGAACTTGAAATGCTTATGGAAGGATAGAGAAGGGCCACATGTTTGGCAACTAATGTATTACTTGCCAGCTCACTCATACGCGGACATTAGATTTTTCCTTATGTATTGATCTTTATATATTGCACTAGTTGTATTCTTTTTCTTAGGTCATTCTTGTACATTCCTCTTTATGTAATAGAAGAAAAAGAAGAAGATTATTCTTCCTTGCCTCAATCTATGTGTGTGCTTCTCCTTGAGAGTGAGAGTGTGTGTGTGTGAGCTCTGTTCCTTATCTACTTCTTCGTGACAAATTTGTGCACTCATTTCAACATTAGACAAACACATATCCCTGAATTGAAACAAATATTTGCCAAATGTTGAGAATATGAGGTCTGCTTGAACCATGAAAAGTATGTTTTCATGGATAAGAAAAGAAAGATTCTAGGACACAGTGTCAAAGAATGGAATATCAACCGATGAAGCTAAAGTTAGAGCAATAGTAGAGCCACCTAAACTAAAGAGTGTTAAGAAAGTGTAGGCTTTCATGGGACACTGTGGATATTACCAATGCTTCATCCACATGTATGTGATAATAGCAAAGCTGTTGGAAACAATGTCATATAAGTACATTGTCCATGGTTCATTTTGCTCAGTGAATACAGCATGTGTAAACTTCTATAGTAGCTCCTCTATAACATAAATTGCATGGGCGCCTTGGATAGATAAAGTGTCTCTCATGCAAACCGCCAGGGTTCAAGTCCCATGAGCAGCGCACAGATTGCGTAACAAAGTTTTGTCAGAAAGCTTTTCAGAAAACGACATATGGGTGATGGACAGTAGCAATCACATTGATGAAACGCATGAGTTTGTTCAAAGCTACGATTGCATTTTTGTTTTTTGAGCGATCGTTGTAATATGCTTTTGGATATTGCTTGAAGGCTTATATAAACACATGCTTGGGGTTACTTTAAAGTATCCTACACCTAGTTCAACGCCATGTTTGGTACCTGGTGGTGCTCTTAGCACATGGGGTAGCCATGGTGCTATCTTGGAGCATGTTGAGGAGCAACTATGGGGTTCTTCTTGGAGAAGAGTGTGCTCACACTCTTACTTATGGAGAGGACTTGCCCATCAGCAACTTGGTGGTGTGGATCATGCATCTACATAATGTATTTGAAGATTGTCTTCTACATGAAGATTTCGGGTTACCTCAAAGACATTGGATGGTGGTTAAGATAAGGTTTGCATCTTATGTTAAGAACTCAAGTACATATTCTCTTTATGCACACAGGTACTACTTGGAGTTTAAGGAGGCAGTGGCATCCATATCACGAGGATTCCTATTCGGCATAGGTACAAGAGAATCAATACATTATGCTTTATGCATCTTTGGATGAGGTGTTTGAGAAGGTATATTCATATGAGTTTGAGGATTTTTGACAGCAAACTTGTTAGCATTCTTTGCTACTTTTGTAATATGTGATCTTTCACACACGTATCTGACTGGGTCTTCCATAGCTTAAGTTCAGAGAGGGTTTGCTGATTATCAGTTTTAGAATTATCCTTCCTCTTTAATTCACTCATATTCACTCTTCTACAACCTATCAGGTCACACATGTCATACATATTCAGATTTTTGTCCCTACATCTGAATATTCTTGTTACATTTGTACATTCACTCATCCATCTATTTCTGTTCACATAGAGTGATTGAGAGTTTTTTGACTCCCACATTGTAAATTGACATTTATATATATATATGATAGTGTGAGTAAGCAGTGGCTTACGTAACACTTTACACATGTTGTCTAATCCTTCTCTATCTTTGTCTCATCATTTGTATGATTAAGTGTGGTATGTTCATGTTCTGTCAATATTGGAAGATTATTGGAATCTATGTTGTAGATGTCAGACCTATGGAACCATGGACATGTGATATTAGTTATGGGCCTACTAAATTTCCAACATTTGGTATGAGAGATTTAGGGTTTTGGTATCAGAGCTTTAGGGTTTTGGTATTCGAGCATCTAGGCTCTCAGACATCCAGGTTCCTAGGTTCCCAGACTTCCAGGTTTACAACATATGATTTAAGGGCATCTTCTACCATTTTACATTTGACATTTGACATACACACTTAATCTAGATGAGTAAAGATTTGAGAATTAGACAATTCAGTCACATGTTTATTCATCAGTGTGGAGTATGAAGTTGATGATCTGTTAGCAGTCGAATATTTTTGGAAGAATATGCAAATACTTCTCAGAAGTATTATTTGAAGACCCAAACTTGATGAAGAGAAGGCTACTTCAGATTCAAGGAAAAACAATGGTTTGGAGAAGATGAAGGAACCATATCAACATCAAATCACAGGTATCAATTTCTACTATTAGATTATCATTTGCAAGTCATATCTTAGAAGGGTAGTTATGAAGAGATTTGAAGGATTCAAGGAGTGTTTTTATACACTTTCATGTTTTGAAAGTTAAAAGCATTAGCTACATCAAAACAGGTATCTAAGGGTTTTTCTGGAAATTTTTGATAGATCTCTTTCATGGCAAGAAAGCTCATCTAAGACGACAAATGTGGAGAGCATCAGTTTTTTTCAGCCAATCTTGTGTTGTAAGTTGGTTGGAAGTTTTTTGCTCACATTTTGTATCCAGAGAGGTAACTTTAGAAAGGTAATTCATCATTGAAAGGTTGGTGAATTGAGATATATGAGTTACATTTGAAGAAAGATATGAGGAGATGGTAAAACATGATTCTATATTCACTTCCATTTGTATACCATGTTTGTTTTGTCTCTTACTCTTAGTACTAGAGGAAGAGAAAAAAAATCATTTGAAGAAGTTAAGAATGCTTGCTACTTCAAGATAAAGAGAATAAAAGGTATGGAAGAGAACTTTGAAAATGTTGACATCATCAGGTGGAAGAAAGATGCAAAAGAAGAAGGTCCAACATTTCCAAAAGAAAAGTAAGACTTCCTTTTCTCAAATGTTTTCCATATACTTTTCCTACTTTATCATTGTTGGAGATAGACGTCTGTGGAAGCACGCGAACAACACAAGGAAGAAGAAGAAGCTTGGAGCACAACACAAAATAATGAATGTATTACTAGAGAATGTACAAAGATAAGTAGCCCATTAGGGCAATAGGTGCATATACAAGCCAGGGGAAAAAAACCTCCTAAAGAGGGAAAAAGTGCCTTGGTGGTCTGGTGTAGCTCAGTGATGAGTAGCACCTCCTTTAATGTCAATCCGGGAAGACGTGAGGATGGTATGAAGACCTCGAGCAAGTGGCGGCACAAGTGCGTGAGTGAGAAGCACACAAGCATGCACACACATACACACACACGCGCACACACGGCAAGACAAAGAGAGAGAATCAATGGAGTTCTTTAGATTACTTTCACAAGCTCTTACAAGTTTGTTTCAATTACAATCTAGCCTCAAAAATGAGCTCTCTAGCTCTTTTTATAGTTTTTTACTAGCTTTGGCCCTGTCCAGACCTAGTGTCCGGCCTAGTTAAAAATTAGGTTCCAGGGCTTATTTGAGGGCTCAAACAAAGTCTAAAAATTATGAAATTTGGTACGATGGTACTTCTAATACTCCTCAAGCTCGAGGACTCCTCGGCTTGCACAAAATGGAGTCTATTCTACCAAAAACGGGATTTACAATGTTTGTGTAGTGATTAAAATCACTTGAGTTGTACATAACCCATGGGGAAAAATGATCTGGCCTTGTTGCCGTATTGTGCATGATTCCTCTGTTGCTTTGTGTGCCAACACTCCCCCCTTCCTAGAGTCTGTCGCCCCTGACAGACCTTTGTTCTCGCGGATGGTCGATGTAATATTGGATGACATTGGTGGCTAGTTCATGTTCTCCTATCCTTAAGCCTCTTGCTAGATCGGCTTCCAATGCCTCCCAATTTATTGCACCGGGGGTCTCTGGTTGCGGGGTGGTGTAGTGCTCTGAATACATTGCTTGTTCACAAGCAAACAGTTGAAGCAAATGTGTCGGCTTTGGTGCGAAAATCTCCGAGTGATACTCCCAGAACCCTGATCTGAACATTTCTTCGAAGGTCTGTTTGTAGCAGGCGGGGAGGTATTTGATGCGTGCATGCCAAGCGTAAGCCACACGGATACTGGGGGTGGTGCTCATGTCGTACACCAAGTCGTAATTTCCATTGCTAAACCCCGGAAGACGTACCTGTGGTGCGGCTGCATTTCTAAAGGTCTTCAGCACTACTTGCATCATATCTAAGATTTTAAGCATCATTTGCGCTGCTACATCTTGCATGGGCTTCAAGCGCGGTATCCAGTGGCGAATGGTTCCCATCATATATGCTACCGATGGTGGTCCTTGTGGTGGCGCGATGTACGGGTAGTTCAGCCATTCCTTGCATTGCGCGTTGTTCTGTACCTTGATATTGAATGCTTTCCACGACCTGCGGTGGGGGACTGGACCGTAGCATGGGTTGTACAGGAGGTGCAAAGGCGCGTTGTTCCATGTGCGGAGCATTTCTGGATATGTCTCTAAAAGTTTCTGCCGCCATGTTGGTTGACGAATTTTGCCTTTTTGCACCTCTGGAGGAAGGTCTTCAGGTTGAAATTGGGTCGCAAAAGTAGGAATCTGACCCGTGACTCTTTGTATTTCTGCATTATAATCAGCCAAAATAATATAATACGGCCTGTATTGGAGTTCTGATGAAAGAATCAGGCGTCTCGATGACAGGTTCTTAAAGTAAGCTGATTGTAACACAGTCTCCTCTATGACCCTCATGGCCTGATTTTGCACTACGGTGCGCTCTTCGTGCGAACTCCCTATTTCCTCCACTTGTCGTAACCATGGCGGCCGTGGTGCCTCGAACGTGTCCTGCGCTTCTTCTGTTTGTTGGCCTCCTGGGAATGGTTGCGGATCGTATTCTTCGTCAAACGTTTGTTCCACAGGGATTTGCACAACTTCTTCGTCCGTGGGAGCCTCTGGAGGGGAAGATGGTCTCTCATATTGTAATAGGCGTGTTTGCAACTCAGCGACCTGTTTCTGGAGATCTTTTATGGCCTCTGCGTCTGTGAGAAGCGAAGCCGCAGAGGGGTTGGTTGGAGGGGCTGCTGTTGGTCCTTGTTGGTGTTCCTGCTTCAGTTGTCCCAGCTCCTCCGATAGCTTATCATGTGCTTCGAGCAGCATGGCATAATCTTCCAATATAATCTTGATATTATCGGGGGTCACTGCTTGAAACTTGGATGGGCTGATGGGTGCCCCCGGTGTGCTCTCAATAGCAGCCTCCAGGTTCTCTTGATTTTGTATTTGCAGGCGTCTATTCTCTTCCTGAGCAGCCGCAAGATGGCGTTTGAGTAGTGCCATATTTCGTTGAAGTTTTGAGTTGCGTTCCAGCTGCGTCCGTAGGTGACCTTCTACCACCTGCATCGCTTCCTGATCTACGTTCTGTAACTGTACCTCCAATATGTTATGGGCTTCTTGGAGGGTTTGGAACTGCGTGTGGAGGCGAGCGTTCTCCTCTTCTAGTGCCGCAAGGCGGTGCTGTAGTATAGCTGAGTGCTCGTGCATGCGTTCGTTTTGTTGCTGGAGCTGAATGTAATCTATTCTTAAATTTGATATACAAGCCAACATGGTGTCCAATGCATTTCCTATAGATGAGTGTGTGGTGTTTACCGTGGGAGATGCATGGGAAGGGAATTGGGAAAGGGAGACAGTGAATGATGTGTCTACGGAAGTTGTGTGTGTGGGTGAAATTGGTGGAGGGGGAATGGGAGGAGGTGAAACCGTGGGTGGAGGTGCCGTGGGTGGTGAAATGTCCATACCTTCAGGAGTGGGTGAGAGTGTGGGGTCTGCCATATACATTGGTATGGTAGGTGGTGTGTGTGTGGAAGTGGTGAATAGATGCGAAGTGGGGTGGGGAGCTGAAGAGGCAGGGAATGGTTGAGAGCCTGGTTGAAAAGCCCTAGCAAGGATGTCATGGAGGGATTGTAGAAATGGAGAGAGGGATATCGAGGGTGAGGGTCGTAAATTTGAGAAGGGTTGAAAGGGTTGTGTGGTAGCAGGGAAGCCCATGAATGTGGATCTATGGTCAGGATGACCCGTGACTGAAGGCGTTGGGGATGGTTGCCCTAGGGCAGGTTCTAGGAGGGGTTCGGTGGATTGTGTAGTGATGGGGTTTGCTTCGAAGGTCGGGTTATCAGTGGTAGAGAATAGGGTGGCACTAGAGATGGGAGTACGGAAGATGAAGGTGGGGTCAGTGGGTTGAGTAGTCGATGTGGTTTCCACTGTTTCTCTTCTAGGAGGTGATGGTGGGGAAGTAGGTGGTAGTGGTTCGGTGGACTCCTCATGGGTGGCTGGGTGCTGTTGGCTAGCTGTTTGGGAGGTTGTCCTGATAGTTTCAGGTGTAGTAGTTGGCTCTTCTGCAACTGTAACGGGAATTTGGATATTTTTACCTGAACGAGGTCGTGTCTGGAACCTTCGTGGGTCATATTGAACTGCAGGCCTCTGTATGGCAGTGCGCACTGCTTCTACTACTCCATATGTTTCTGCCATCAATAAGAGACCTTCCTTGTACTCTGAGTCAACTCCCGCTTCTTCCAACAACTGAGTCATAAGTACTCTGCTGCTCTGTTCAGTGAGTAATTGCTGCGATCGCACTCTTTCCATAATCTGATACAGCCTTCGGAGTTCTGCTGTATATGCTGGGGCTTCAGTGGTCTCCTCTTCATACGCTTCTTCTTCTTCCGGGTGTCCGTGTTGTTGACTTTGCTGAGCGTCACTCCAATGGACATGTCTACCGTCTGTAGACTTTCTTCTTCTTCGTGAGGATGTGCCCTGCTGTAGCTCAATGATGAGTAGCACCTCCTTTAATGTCAATCCGGGAAGACGTGAGGATGGTATGAAGACCTCGAGCAAGTGGCAGCACAAGTGCGTGAGTGAGAAGCACACTAGCATGCACACACATACACACACACGAGCACACACGGCAAGACAAAGAGTGAGAATCAATGGAGCTTTTAGATTACTTTCAAAATGCTCTTACAAGTTCGTTTCAATTACAATCTAACCTCAAAAATGAGCTCTCTAGCCCTTTTTATAGTTTTTGACTAGCTTTTGGTCCTGTCCAGACCTAGTGTCCGGCCTAGTTAAAAATTAGGTTCCAAGGCTTATTTGGGGGCTCAAACGAGATCTAAAAAATACGAAAATTGGTACGCAACTACTTCTAAGGCTCCTCAAGCTCAAGGACTCCTTGGCTTGCACAAAATGGAGCTACAAAAAGGTGAAATGATATTTACAATGATTGTTAGTGATAAAAATCACTGTTGTTGTAGGGATTTCTTCTAGTGATCTGCCATACATATCTTCGAGCTCCCTACTTGCTCTTCCTCCCTGCATGTCCATCTCTTGATTTGCATTAATGTCTTGAAAAAATGTTGGCCTACTTGCCAGATCTTCTTTGACTGCCCTGTTTGCTTGTGCTGTCCCTTTGCTCTGACTCCCTTCTTTGACTTTCATGTCTTGTACGTCCTGGTGTACCAAGGCTACTGCCAACACCCCCCCCACTCTCGCGTCTGTCGCCCCTGACAGACCCTTGTCTAGCTGCTTTTTGGACGTAGTATTGTACAACATCGGCGGCGAGGTGGTGTTCTTCTAACCTGAGTCCCCTTGCTAGATCTGTCAGCAATGCATCCCAATTGACTGGCCCTGGGACATCTGGATGTGGCACCCGTAACTGTTCTGAGTGAATGGTTCGCTCCACAGCAAATAAATGGAGGAGATGTGAGGGTCTGGGTACAAATATTTCTGAGTGGTATTCCCAGAACCCTGTTATGAACATCTCTTCGAATGTTTGTTTAAAGCAGGCTGGGAGGTATTTTATTCTGGCGTGCCAAGCATATATCACCTCTATGGAAGGAGTGGTGCTCATGTCATAAACTAAATCTTGGTTTCCTGTAAGGAATCCGACGCCTGAGAAGTGTGGGTCCTTGATATTCTTGAATGTCCTGAATGTAATAAGCATTAACTCAAAAATTTTCATGCACATCTGGGCCATTACATCAGGGGTATTCCTTAATCGGATGCTCCAGTGCCGTATAGTGGAAATCATGTAATTGACGGTGGGAGGCCCTTGAGGGGGTGCTAGATAGACGTAGTTTAACCATTTGGCGCAGCCCGTGATATTCTTGACTGCAATGGTAAACTCTGGCCATGTGCGTCTGCGGAGTACAGGAACATAACAAGGGTTATATTTAATAAAAAGAGGCATATTCGTCCAGGTGCGAACCATCTCCGGGTAGGTTTCGAGGAGTCGGATCCTCCAAGTGGGTTGATGAATGGATCCTTTTTGAGTGCTCGCTGGGATGTCATCTGGCCCAAATTGTGTAGCAAACGTTGGAGGTTTGCCACATCTTTGTTGGATTTCTGCATTATAGTCCGCCAGGAGTATACAATATGGCACGTATTGATCATCATTGGTTCCGATCCATCTATGGTGGGACATGCTGCGGAAGTATTCTGATTTAATAATAGTGTCCTCTATCTTTGCCATAGATTGGATTTGAACTGCCACTCGATCTTCATGAGTTGATGCCGTTTTCTCTAGTGTTTGGAGCCACTCAGGTACTTCAATTTCTAACGTATCCATCCCTTCTGCGGTTTGCTCACCACCTGGCATTGGCATAGGAACGTAAGGTTCCTCATACATCTCATCTACCTCGATGGGTACCAAATCCTCGGGTTCTGGTTCGACAACTGGAGAGGGTTGCCTTTCATGTGTGAGTAATCGTGCCTGTAATTCGGCCACCTGCTCTTTCAATGTCTTGACTTCTTCTGAAGTCGTGGCCGTTTCTGTGATTTTGGGTGCTGTCTGTTGCTCTTGGAGTTGATTGCGCAGCGCATCACGTTCCCTTTCCAAGTCATCATGAGCTTCTAATAGATCTGCATAGCTGTCCAAGATGGTCTTCGTTGTCTCTGAGGGCACAGCTTTAAACTGCTCTGGATCAATTTCGTGTGGAGTGCCTTCCATTGCTGCTTCTAGATTTGCTTCATTTTGCTGCTGCAGTCTCTTGTTTTCTTCAAGGGCGGCCGCCATGTGTTTTCTGAGAAGTGCCAGGTTACGTCGGACTTTGAGATTATCGGCTTGGTATACCTCGAGCAAAGCTTCTAGTTGTTTGACACCTGATTCTGTCGATGGTTGGGGTGCCTCCAATAATGTTTGGTGAGCCTGCTCAAGCGTCGTGTAGCGTTGATTCAGTTCTGCATTTTCTGTTTGTAGAATGTGAAATTGTCTTTGTAAGTTCTGATGGTGCATTTCCAGTTGCTGATACCGGTTGTCCAGAGCTTTGTACTCATTCTGGAGCTGGTATACACATTGGTTTAATGCTAAAAATATGTTATTTACATTAAATAATGCTGGGAGGGGTGAAGATGCAGGGGGAATGGGAGAGGTGAATGATGTGGATGTAAGTGGAGATGTGGGTGGAGGGGGTATGGGTGATGAAGGTGGCATGGGGGGAGGGAGTGGTGCTGTGGCAGGTGATGTTTCCATCGTGTCAACTGTTTGAGTGACGGTGTAGATGGGAATCGTGGGTGGAGTGGATGTGACATCGGTGAACAGGGTGGTGAAGGTGGGCATGGTGACTCCCCCGAATTGGATTCCTGGAGAGAGTGGAATGCCCATGACAATGGTAGTGGTAGTGAACGTGGTAGTGCTAGTGCCCTGTGGTGGGGTAAATTGGGTAGTGCGAGGTGGGGATGGTGGTGACAACGGTGCTTCTTGATATTCTCCTGATTGCGCTGCCTCGCCTAGTGCTGATGTATTGATGTGAATTTGCTTCCCGGACCTCCTGGGACGAACGGGAACCCTTTTCTCAAACCTGTGAATGTAGGCCACTGCCTCATGAATGGCCTCATCCAGTCCTACGGCGTCGGCATGAAGGTTCATGGACTCAATGAACAACTCGTCCACACCTTCCTCAGCTAGCAAGTCGTTCATGAGTCTTTTGCCCTGTTCTAGAGACATCAGATGCTGTTCCTCAACCAGTCGCATGGTTCGATATAGTCTCTTGATTTGTGCCGAATATGCTGGGGCACTTGCTAACTCGGAGAGTTCGTCATATTCTTGATGTTGTTCTTCGCCGGCTTCTTCTTCGTCTCCTCCTGCCTCTTGTTCATCTACATCGACTTCTACAACTTGTGGTTGGGTGGGGGCCGATGTTGTTTGGGGTTGTGGTTCCTGAGCTCGCTCTGCTTCAGCTTCGAGGTTAGAGTCATAGATTAATCTGGCAATTTCTTCATCCGTGAGATCCTCAAGAGTAAATCCCTGTGGAAATTCCAAATCGGATGGAATGGGTGGAAACACCAGATTAGGCCCCTCTGTGCTTGGTCTTGGTAGCCGGATTGTGAATGGCCTAACTCGTCGTGTCTGGGGAGGGGTGATTTCTGGTGTAGTGGTAGCTCCCCTTGGTTGAGCACAGGGTAATTGGACTCCCCCCCTCATCTTCTTTGATGGGGGACCTGCTGCTGATAGTCTTCTCTGGAATTCTTGGACTCGGGACCATACGAGTGCCCGCTGAACAGGCACGTCATAAGCCAAGCATCTATAGATTATTCTGGTCAGAGCACAACACCCGTGGAGCACATTCTTCTGTTTCTTGTTCCACCTTTGATGCGCTAGGTGGATCTGATCTATGATCCAGTGGGGTACATTAATGGGAAGGCTTTCTGTCTCTGCAAGATATAAGCTGAACCATATTTTTTTCGGGGGCATGGTGAATCGTTCCTGGGCAGGGAAAGCAAAATGTTGCATGATGGTTCGCAGGTGAAGCGCAATGGTAGGTGTCATTGCTACCATATCCTTCAACTTATTAAGCTCCTTGTGCTTCATTCGACCTGGAACCATGGTTTCCTTTTCTGTTGGGATGTGCATGCCATACATACCCAATGCTTCTCTTACCAGATTGAGGTTCAACTTGAACCTTTTAAGCTCATTACCCGGCAGCAGTGATGGCAACACAAAGGTGCTGTCGCCTCCCTTGGCCCTGCTCGGCGTGATGGTACTGATCACATATGAGCATCGTAAAAAATCCGGCTTTGGTAAGTGAGCCCTGAAATAACTGTCCACACCCGCTTTGATCCAAACTGATCTCATGACTTCGGCGTTTTGATAGCTTTCAAACTCGCGTGTGAAAAAGTGGTATCGACCCCATTTGCCATTGAATTCCAATTCGGCTTCCCAGAAATAGGTTCCATCGCCCATTGGTCCAGCAACATCACTGAACCAATGCGCATGCTTACCTACTTGAGAAGTGTTCCCTTGAGGAGGATCCTAAATGGGGAGCACATGCACTGCTTGAAGCTCTTGCGGTCTTGCGGTGAGACGTGGCTCAAGGAGAAGTGTTTCTATGTCCACAATCTGGGCACCATATCCGGCTTGAGAACTGGTACCTGCTTCTGCCATGGCCCTGTTCGCTGGTTGGTTCTGTGAGAATATAGAACCAAGTGTTAACATCGTAATGGACAGAATAAATCCGTTGTTGCCCCCTTTACAACATTAACATGAGGTGGATGGTGAGTTAGTGGTTAGTAAGTGCATGAAGACAGTGTGTGTAGTTAGTGTTTGTGTTGTCCTAGGAGACTACTGCAGTTAGTAAGTGGGTATGAATTTACAAATTGGGGTCGGGGGGTTTATTACAGGCCCCAGGCTGCCAAATGCAGTGAGTGGGCTTTGCCTTCGGTTTCGGAGAGTCTCTACAGAGCTTTCTCGGTGTCGTGGTTTGAAAACGAGGCCTTTTTGGGACCCATTTACAATTGATTACATGCACGCTCTTGGGTCTTGGTGTGTTCTTGAGCATTGAGAACGAGTGAATACTGGCAGTGTGCGTAGCTGCGTTATGCTGGTTAGGTTGTGTCCTCAGCGTAGCTGCTTGTGCCATCAAACAAGCCTTAGGCACCCAAATTTGTCTTGATTGTGGGCTAGCCTTCATCGACTTCTTGGGCACCCAAATACATGTCACGTTAGTAGAAGAATTTCCGAAAGACTTCTTATTAGTGTCGTGTCGTTGGTTACTAATAAGAAGCTTGGCTCGGGTGGTTGGCTTGAGTGCAACCGGGTGTTCGCCTTTCCGCACCCACACTTGTTTCACTTGCTGGGACATTTTGCTGCGTAGGTACTTTGGATCCCCGACATAGGTAGTACTCTGCTTCTTCGGCTTGTGATCCACCTTGGTTTGCTGCCTTCTTCTGGCCTTTGAAAAAGAAGGGAGTTCCTTTGCATCCCGGACTCCTTTTTTGTGAATATCCTTCCTCTGCAACACATAGTTTTGGACAAGAGCAGCATGGTCAACTTCATGTGCACCCCTGGAAGGACCAGGAGTCTGTGCCTTTCCTAGTTCCTTGAGTGCTCCATTGTCTAATTCTACTGTAACTCGACTATGATTGACCCATACCTGAAGAAGTCCACTTCTTAGGTTTAAGTTGACTGCTTGGTCATAAATCCAGTCTTGACCCAAGACAAGAGGTTCAGTGAGATCCTCATCCTGACACACTAGTACTTTAACTGTCATTGCCTCATCATGAAGGTAGAGGGGGAGTTCCACCTCGCCCATGCAAGGGGTTTCCACGCCTCCCAATCCTATAAGATATGCCTCCACAGGATTGACAGTTAACTGTAACTCTTGACAGTAAGACATTCTAACAGCACTAGTGGCGGCACCTGAGTCAATCAAGGCTCTTACAGTCCTTGCACTCTTTCCTTGTCCTATATCTAGGGTTACGAAAGGACGTCGATCAGTTATCCTAGGTGAGCTGGTTCCTGCGACTGCACACATTGCCATATGATATCCTTGATCTGCATAGTCATTTGTCCTAGGCTGCTCTCTACCTTGCCTACGTAATTTCATCCTTCTAATGCGTTCTAAAGCTTCTGCTTGAGCTTCTTCTCTAATTTGCTTCTCTTCCTCTTTGCGTTTCTTAGCAGTGTTGAGTCCGCTGAGCATTTCTTCCGTGAGGGGTTCCTGATACAACTTGACTCTGCATCCGCTAATATAGTTAGGGAGAACATCACCCTCTAATGTGGCCAATTGTACTGCTCCACTCGTGGAGATCCTATTGATAACCATAGGTCCGTAGCCTCTTTTTTCTAGCTTCCTCGCGTGTTGTTTCAGTGTATAGACTAGGACTAGATCTCCTGCTTTCAGGAATTTATCCTTCACATGGGCATCAAAGTATGCCTTCTGTCTCTTCTTGGCTGCATATATTCCTGCTGCGGCTCTCAGTCTCGTTTCTCCTAATCGTTCAAGGTCAAAAATCCTAGAGGAGAGCTCATGACCCGTCCATTCGTGCTCTTGTGCTACTCTCAATGTAGGGATCAAGAAGTCCAAGGGTAGCACAGCGTTTTGGCCGAATACCATCTGAAAGGGGGTGGCTTGGAGTACCGTTTTGTAGGCAACTCGGTATGCCCAAACAGCATGGTGTAGCTGTTTGTCCCAATCAGAGCGTTTAGTGTTCACTAATTTCGTCAGTACATTGCATAAAATCTTATTAGTGCTCTCAGCTTGTCCATTAGCTTGAGGGTGATAAGGGGCAGACTTCTTGTGTATTACCAAGAATTCTTGGAGTAGATTTTCAATCACTTCGTTCAAGAAATGAGTGCCTCTATCACTTACAAGCTCTATAGGTAGCCCGTATCTTGTGAATACGTTCTCAAACAAGAATTTGGCAGTTGTTTGAGCATCGTTCTTTGTCGTAGCCTTTACCTCTACCCACTTAGTTAGATAGTCTGTTGCCACAATGATGTATTCCGCATGAGAACCCTTAGCTGGGGGATTAATAGGACCTACGAAGTCTATTCCCCACTTAGAGAAGGCACGTCCACCCATCATAGGTTTCAGTGGCATCTCATCTTTGCGTATAGGATACTGAGTCCTCTGACATACATCGCACCGTTTCACATAGGTATGTGCATCCATGTGAAGGGTCGGCCACCAGAAGCCCGCAAATAGAATTGCCTTGATCACCCGATCCGGTCCAAAATGTCCTCCTGCTACACCTTGGTGAGCAGTTTCTAAGATCTTAAGATACTCACTTTCATGGACACACAATCTCAGGTAACCATCTTTACCGCGCTTATATAGATTATCACCAATGAGTGAATAATCCTGGGCTTCTTGCTCTAAACTCCTTTTCCTAGCTAGAGTCATGTCTGGAGGGAATGTGTTTGTCCTCAGGAATGATACTAGTGGTTCGCTCCAATCTGGCACAATGGATATTTGATAAAGAGTGGCGTGTTCCACTGGTGGTTTAGTGCAACAGATTGGGCATTCCTTGCACAACTTTTGGACATCAGCTTCCATAGTTGGCCAATGTACTCCGAGTCTCTTTAAGGTCTGTAAAGTTCGTTGCTTTGAATGGTGTTGCTCTAATGCACCTACATGAGCTAATTGCAACCATTTAGCGTACTCATCCTCTTCTACGCAACAAGCCAAGATCCCTTGATCTGTGTGCTTGTACATGCTTCCGGCCATGATGTGGTACTTTTGGGCTTTTACGATCTCTCTATTCCGTGTGTTTACCACTGGATGATTGGGCCCGTATGTCAATACTGGTACCAATGGCTTAGCCCACTGCGGTACAACTTCCAAATTAAACAAGTAAGCATCAGGAAGGTCATCTGACACTCCTTGTGGGGCTTCGCCCGATGTGAGCCTAGAGAGATGATCTGCTCTCAAGTGAGTCCTACCTTTTCTTACCACAACCTCAAAGTCATATTCCATTAGCAAGAGAAACCATCTCACTAATCTTCTTGTATTGCATGGCTTGTTTACGAGATATAACAATGCCCGATGATCAGTAAAAAATTTAAACTTATTTGCAAGCAAATAGTGTCTAAATTTCTTGACTGCATATACCATGCCTAATCCTTCTCGCTCCGTAGTGGTGTAATTCCGTTCAGCCGCATTCAATTGTCTACTGGCATAGGCAATTGGAAGATCCATATTACCTTCACCAGTAGGTTGTGCAAGCACACATCCAATGGCATAATTGGATGCATCCACATGAACATGGAATGGCTTATTCCAATCTGGTGTGGTCAAGATTGGTGCTGAACATAATCTTCGTTTAAGCTCCTGGAAGGAATTCTCACATTCATCCGTCCACTCAAAGTTTGTCAGAAGTCCGTACATGGGCTTTGCAATGACAGCATACATGTGTATAAATCGTCGGTAATAACCACAATGCCCCATGAAAGCTTGTACTTCCTTGACATTCTTTGGCCTAGGTAGCTCTGCTATGGCTCGCACCTTTTCTTCGTCAGTAGATATGCCATTCTTTGACACTATGTGTCCCAGAATCTTGCCTTGCCGGACCATAAAAACGCACTTTTCTGGGTTCAGGCAGACTTGATAGTCTCTACATTTGTCAAAGATTTGTCTGAGTTCAGGAATATGGGTTTGTCTAACATTGGAATGAGCACAAAGATCATCAACATAGACTTCTAAACTCTTCCTCAAGAACTCCTTAAACACATGGCACATCAGCCTCTGGAAGGTCGCGGGTGCATTGGTAAGCCCAAATGGCATTACTCTAAAAGCAAAAATGCCCCATTCTGTGGCAAAGGCTGTCTTATGCTGATCCTCTGGAGCTATGGCTACTTGGTTGTAGCCCGAAAATCCATCAAGGAAGCTGTACACTTCCTTGCCTGCCACTCTTTCTAAGAGATGCTCTGTGATGGGAAGCGGATAGTTATCTCGGATTGTGGCGGCATTAACCTTTTTCAAGTTAATGCACACACGCAGCTTGCCATTCTTCTTGGGCACCACTACGATGGGGGATACCCATTCAGTGTGCTCAATTTCATAGATAAATCCAGCTTCAACCAATCTATCTATCTCTTCCTTGATCTTAGCAGCATAGTTATCGTTATATGTATAAGGCTTTTGCTTAGAGGGTTTAGCATCTGAGGTCATGGGAATAGTGTGTGAGCATATGTCCGGGTCAACCCCTTTCAAATCCTTGTAACTCCAAGCGAATACATCTCTGTATTCTCTTAGCAAGGCAATCAATTCATGCTCTTCTTCTTCTGTCAGGTCATGGCCTATATACGTGCATCTCTCCTCTCCTTCTTCTATGGCCACTACTATTTTCTTGGTGGTTTCTTTGTTATCATAGGCCTCTCCTGATTGTGCCTCTCGTTTAGGCATTCTTATCATGACTCTCCTGTCATCTATCTCATACTTCTTAAAATTTTCTGGGACCTCAAACAAAGATTCTTCCTCTTCTGGTAAGGCTTCTCTCTTCTTTCGTTTCTTTCCTCCTTCCTTAGGGGTCATATGCGTTGCTAATCTTACATCATTTGTAACCTCTCCATGCCTCTGGGGTTGAAATTCTATTTCATGGAAGTATTCTTCATCTGCTGCAAATGGTGGGTCCATAATGATTGACTCTAGATCGGAGTCACTTGCATCCTCAAATGCATCAGGGCTAGGTTCGCATTCTTCTAAAACTGCCTCTCCCATGATTGGCTCTATGGAGAAGACTGAAATGTCATAGCCATCCTCATCACAGTGAGGTGTCCATTGTTCTTCATTGATGGCTACATCCATTGTTGCCAAAATTTCTGCCCAACCGTGAGGTTCAAATTCTTCGTCTGGAAAAACTACAGGTGCATAGGCTGGGTCTTGAACGGGTCTATGAGTTTTGTTTGCACCTATTTCTCTGGCCTTTTCTCTCTTCTCTTCCTCTACTGCTACTTTGCACATCCATAAGTGGGTGTCTTCATGCATCCATGAGGATCCAGACCCTATGGAATGCACCGATTCTGTATCATCTTTGGCTCTATGGATGGGATTCCATTGGATAGGAGGGACATCACAATGAGAATAATCCTTGAGATTGACTTTGGTTGTAACACCCAAGTGTTGTAGGTACAAAGAATTGGTTCCCCAATCCTGTACCACTTGCAACTGTCGCATGAATGGTCTTCCCAAAATCATCTCATAGGCATGATTTTTGTTGAAGTCACATATGGCAAAGCTATGCTCAAACTCGACACCACAAGTGGTGAGAGTTATTCCTTCTAGCAATCCTAAGGGTCTCTCAATATGACCATCGGCCATCTGCAATTTCATTCTCGTTGGCCTGAGTGCCGGCTTGCCCCAACGCTTCCATAAGGAGGTGGTGGCAATTGCAACTCCTGCACCTGAGTCCAAAATTGCCTTCGTGGTGTAGTCCTGGTAGGTGATGGGAAGATAGGTGTTCCCTTCTTCACCTTCACACATATCCCCTATCTTATCCAAGGGAATTTCTGGCACTGTCCTATGGGATCCTACCTGGGAACGAGGTTTTGCTATCTCTGGTACTTGTTTGGCTACACGTTTCCATAATTCAGGTCTAACCTTGAGTAGCTCTTCTAACTTGAGATTACACTGCACGTTAGTGTTCTTCACTACCTCTGTGTTCCTAGGTATGACTGAGTCGTCGTTCCTTACCATGACTGTGGGTGCTCTCATACATGTGGACTTTGCTTCCCATGGGCCTGTGAAGTGGGGTAGCTCTTGTATGGAATTAGACTCAAAGTCCAATCTCTCGTGAGATTGAGTACTCTCATGTTCCCCGTAAATTGATGGGATGTCTTGTGGGAATTGGTCGTGTGCATCGTCCACAAGTTCAAAAGGAGGGGCGACCTCGCTTTCGTTATCCCATTTGTCTTCTTGAATCTCTCGTAGGAAGTCTGGTGCAAACCGATTCATAGAAGAAGAAGTGTCTGGCTCTGTAGAATTAGGTACATATGCTACCTGGGAAGGAGGGCTTATTCTATCGTTGGCTCTTTCCTCGTTCTCATAGATAGCTGGAGCACAAGCTTCTTGGGGAGGATTACTTATGCTATTACTTTTCCGAACAGGCTCATACGCTCTCTGGGAAGGAATGTGGGTTACCTGTGGGGGTACATAAGCTTTCAAGGGAGGCTCCTGTGACCTTCGGGGGGGAAGATAAGTTTCTTGGAAAGGCACGTGGGCTTCCTAAAGAGACTGGCTTTTCCGTTCTCTTACCCTTTCCTTTCTTTGAGGGGTAGGTTCCTTTTCTGATTGTGCGATTAGCCTCTCTATTCTTTCTGAGGAGGGAAAGTTGTCTGGTTTAGTGGAATTGGCCACATACACTTCCGATGGGGAATGATTCATGTTTTTGCTTGCTTTATCTTTTTCTTGATTTTTTTCTTCCTTGGCAGATCTTGCAATTATTTCCTCTAACTTCTTCAGGAATCCATCCAAGTGTAATTGCGTTTTGGCTGAGCCCGAGTAATTGAAAAGGCGACTGGCTTCAAACATAGTCTGAGCCAATGCGACCATTTTCGCGCACAGTTTGGTTCTTTCTATCTCTAGGTCAGCTCTAGGATAGCACTTGGCATGATCCGTGACGTTTGGCCCTTCTTGGATTCTGGCCTGATATGCTTTGAGCATCATGTCTATGTCTTCAGGAGTGGGATCAGCTAATACTGATCCTACTCTAGGGGGTGGTGAAATCGCATGGCGTGGGTTGGAAGGTGGCGGGTCGGATGGAGACGAGAGTGGTGAAGGCGGGGTAATGTGAGAGGGGGTTTGAGAGGTGATTTTAGTTATCCTAGCTTTGGTTTCTCTTATGCTTTCCTCAAGCTCACTCATCTTTTTAGCCAATTGTCTTTTCATTCTTTCCCGACTATCTTTCCATGCTCTAGTCCTTTTCTTTGTTATGCTCTCGGTTTCACTAGCCTCTGAGTTCTTATCCTGGTTTGTCTTTTGGTTTTGCTGCAATGCCTGAGCTCTAGTGACTACCTGCACTGGTGCAGTGGAAGTGACGCTTCCTGAGGAATCTGCAACCAAACCAATCACATTGATAGGAGTGATTTTTGGCATATTATTGGGGTTCTTTGGGCAATCTCGCAAAAGATGCTCTTTTCCACAATCTTGGCAAAAACCTTGGATAGTCACTGACTGGGGTTGTGTAGGTGGGGGCAAGGGACAATCACGAATGAGATGATCTCCTTGGCATCTGTAGCACGGTCCTCTTGGGAATGGAGGTCTTACTTGCCTAGGTTGAGGCCTGGGGTTGGGGTTTGTATATATGACGTTCGTGTAATCTGTCTCCCAACTAGGTTCACTTGGTTCTTCACTATAGTAAGACTCACCATGTTCTGGAGACTGCATGTAGTAAGCCTGGGGACTATCTACGTGTGTAGAATCAAAGCTATGGTCACTTGGGTCACTTTCTGAGATCAATGGGGTTACTGGTACTATGGCCCTATTCAGGTTTTCTTCTGCAACAGCATACTTTACTGGAATCACGTTAGCGGGGTTTGGGGGCTGTTGAGCTAGTACCGGTTGGGGTCTCTGTTGGGCCTGATATTGTGGTTGGTAGGTTTGTTGGGGCCTAGCATATTGTGGTGGTGGATTTTGGTTTTGGTATCTGCCTTGTTGGTAGGGCTGCGGGTAGGGTTGCCTAACTGCCTGCTTGTTGTATGGGCAATCTTGTGCGTGTGATTGGTGTATCTCCGTTCTATGGTGCAGTACTGGCTACTAGGGTTTACTTGGGGTTGAGCCATAATAGGGCAGACATTCGCCATATGGTCACCACCGCATGTATAGCATCTTTTCACAGGGGCAAACCTTGGGATTTGTTTGCTAGTTACACCTAATCTCTGAGCTACCTTTTCGGCAAGTTCCTCAATTGATGTGGACTGCGTGGAAGAGTGACTAGATGCACTATCTGAATCTTTGTAGATTTTGGAAAGCTCTAGTTCGTCCCCTAGATTATCTTCAATGTCAATGCACATGCGCACACACTCTTCTATGGTCCTAGGGTCCTTCAGATACACATAGGATCTCAATTTTGTACTCAGCAATCCGTCAAGGAATAAGGCTACTTGTTTGGCAGATGTGGGTAGCTCCGAAATAGGACATCTTTCAAGGTATTGCCTAAATCTTCTTCCTGCAAGTCTCACAGTCTCTTGAGGGGTTTGCTTGAAGCTGTGAATCAGTGAGGAGGTATTGTGTCTTATGCCGCTCTTAGAGAACTCTACAATGAAGGCCTCTAGGAGTTGGTCTATGCTCCTGAACTGACGCTCATCTAATGGCTGAAACCATGTAAGTGCCGTGTTCCTAAGGGTTAGACCGAAGGCATTGTACTGCGTGAACAGATCTTCCACTTGTTCAGCTCTCAAGACTTGCTTGAACTCCGCCACATGATCATAGGGATCTCCTGTGCCGTCAAAGTAATTCTTCATGGACTTAACTAGCTGGGTGGGTCTCAAAGTTCTTGTGTGCTCTCTAGGCCTCGGCAGAGGAAATCCATCTACATTTCTTTGGTTCCTGTGGGCTCTATGCATTTCAGGTTTTACCCTATTCGTCTCTGTTCTCGTTCTTTCTCTGCCCACGGGGTTGGCGAAACTTACTTCTGGTCTATCCCTACTTCTATCTCTTTGCGTACCATGAGCTTGGGAAGTTCCAGCCCCAGGGTGACCATAGGATACATTTGATCTTGGTTGGGGGAAAATAAATTCACCCTTCCAAGTGTAGGCATGCCTATCATTTTCTGTCACCATAAAGATCCGTTGTCGGGATGAAATCCCGCAGGGAGTGTGCATTGTTTTTTTTCAAAAGATCATTGTTTTATGACGGTTGTGTAATGTGTTGATCGAAAGAGTGATATATTTTGTACATATTTAGGCCGAATTGATTGATTGTGTGATGCAGAAATAAGTTTGAGATGTATGTTAGATGTGTGTGTAAAAATAACAAACATTTGACCCATAAAAACGTAGGTCTGGCCCTTCAAAATCCCTAAAAACCTGAGTTTACCCCATGGAATCCGGGCTTGAACCCTTGGAAACCCTTGGAGTTTAGGTCGGAATTGTAAATAAACCCTTGGTTTAATGTGTTTGAGATAATTGTGACCAAAGTCTGATTTTTCCGACCAAAATCCCTAGTTTAGACCCTTGAAATCGGTGTTTATCCTAGGTCAAACCCTTAGATTAATTAATTTGTATATACAGTGTGAAACCAAAACTAAAAATAAAAAGGAGAAAATCAAAAATAGAATTAAGAGCTGGCATTCCCAAAAATAGAAAATGAATATGCAAAGTGATCTGGAATTAGAAAGTTTGTAGGGAGGTTAGAAGTTTCTAGAACAAAGTCCAAGGGGAGAGGGGCCTATAAATAGGGGCCCAAGCTTCATTTGTTCTCCCCGTGGGTTTCTTCTGTGGAACGCTCCTTCAGTTTCCTACAGGTTTATGTGGATGCTGATTATATGAAGTGAAGAGAAAGTGATTGAAGACCAAAGTAAAGAGTACCCACCCCCGTGGTCTTTCTTGTGGAAGTTTCCTACAGGTTACTGTGTGATCAGAGATTATTGTGAATTCTGAAGTAAAGAGCTACAAAGTGAGGACTTGAAGAAAAGCTTGGATCGAAGAAAAGTGAAGAAAAGATTAAATTGCAAAGACCAGAAGACAAAGATCGAGGGTGACTTCCCGCACTGTAGCGGGAAGCCTACATCATATCCAGCCGACCCGACACCTTGGCGGCATTTATTTGTATTTATTTGTTCAGCACTGTAGCGGATTTTTGTATCGCGGACCCGCACTGAAGCGGGCATCACTGTATCATTCAGATTTTATTGTATCATCGAGTTTGTATACACACCGACCCAGTGATTTTGAGAATCACTGCGGTATCCGATCGGTCTCTATCCTGACGCCTACGGTCGTATACGCACGCACGTCTCGACACTTCCGAGGGGCAAGGGTCCCACGCGTACGAGGATCGCGCACGCTCCGGAGAGCACAGGCGAGGCGCCCAGCGCGCAGACGCCGCTCGCAGGACAGCGGGAACGGCGCACCTTCCCGGGGCCTGATCCAACCCCAGGCGCCGGCTTCCCGCCACGACCTCCTTCTTCCCGACACCTGAACCCGACGTGAAGCGAGGTGGTTGCCCGGTGATCCTCTACGTGTCACCCACTCCTTGAGAAAACAGACGGGAACCTCGGCATCAGACAGAGACTCCAGGTACCAGCATTTTAAGTTATTTGAATTTTCTGCATTGATTCCACGCACTTTAAAGAGAGAGATTGCTTTTGACTGCTTGAATTTGATCATCCATGTTTGCATCAGTTTTGATCATACAAGTGTGCACTTTTCCATTGAGGCATAGATTAAGAATCCACTTCTCAGCTTAGATCATAAGAGGAGGAAAACAAAAATGAATAAAATGATTGAGGAACAGTTTGCGAAATACGAAGAGCGAATTAAGGAAATAGAATATAGCACGAATGAATCTATAAAATCAAAGTTTGGTATTGTTATGACCCTAATGCAAACTATAAATGCGATATCTGATACTATTCAGCTGATAGGCATAAGCATTAAAGACCTAAAAAATGAAATGGATTCTGAGATTTCTGAATTAAAACATAAAGTTGACATGTTGACAAACCAAGTTAATGACCTACAAGTATGGAAACGTGATAATGAGCATGAGGTAAAAGTCCAAAGCATATCTGCACAAAAAGAGTCAGTAGGCCTTAGAAAACCCATGCCTAGAGTGACACATAGGAAATCAAGTTGGGATGAGAAGAGACCTATACGTTGCTTTTGGTGCGATCAGTTTGGACATGTGTTTTGGGATTGTCTAGCATATGAGAGTGCATGCAGACATGGACTTGTAAGTGAGCATGAAGGAAAAATTTGTAAATATCAAGAGCAAACACCTTTGCATTTGAATGTAGGAAAAGGTGGGATGAAAGAGTATTTCGAGAAGACCAAATCTAGACCAAAACCATTTCAGAAGATGTGGAGACCAAAAACTCATGAAGATAATAGACTTGATGAGCAAAAGAGTATGCTATCTATTGAGGGTCAAGAGAAATCTAGTGAAGAAACCAAAGGTAGACAAATAAAGGTCGAGAAGCAAAATATTGAACAGATACTAAGAGAACAAATGGAAATTGATCATAAAAGAGAGTCTGAAAGAGAAAAATCAAAGAAAGAACATGATGTATATGTTTCGTTTGATCCAAAAATTTTAACTAATGAGAATCTATTCGATCAAGAGAAAGTTTCAAAATTACAATCCCAATTAAACCTTGATAAACAAATTGAACAAGAAGAGAGTAAAGAAGAAACTCATAAAAATAAAAAATCGGACAAGCAAATTAACAAAGCAGAAAAAGAGTTGCTTGATGATATTATTGCGCAAATAGAGAGGAATGTAAAGGCTACTCCAAAGTCTTCTAAGAGTTTGAAAAAGAATAAGAGAACTAAAAATCTAACTTTTGAAGACATATTTGCAAATATTCAATGATGATTGAAGAAGAATTATAATGAAACATAGGAGAACGATCAAAAGCTATTCAATGATGATGATTGATGGTTTATGATGAATGATGATGATAAAAGATAATGATTGGTGTTGAAAATGATTGATGATATTAGTGATTGATGATGATTATGATGATTATGATGATTATGAAGATTATGATGATTATTATACTGGAGGATCATGATGATGCTGGAGGATACTGATGACACTAGAGGATATTGATGACACTGGAGGGAACTGATGACACTGATGCTAATACTGATGAAGAATGATGGATCATGAAGATAAAGAAAAGCTAGATAAAAAAAATGAAGAAAAATGACCAGGTGAAACGTTTCTGATTTGAGATGTGTTTTCTTTCTGTTAGAGCATTTGCATTGCATTGATGTGTGTGATAAAGATATGTATGTGTTTATGAAAATCATGTAGAATGAAGATAACAAAGATCTATTATGGGTTTGCATGAAGCATGAATGACTAGGAAATTATATGAGTGAGATCAGTTAGCAGACTAGAGACTTTTGGGAGTGAAAGCTTGGGGATGTGATGGCATGCTTAGACCGAGTGCATGTATATGCTGATTGATTTGAACACTTAGTGAAGTGGGAAACTTTGGATCTTACTATTTGTTTCTTATGAGATCTTACCTCCATATGGATCATGATTTATAAAGAAACATTCATACTCATGCCAGCTGTATATGTGCGTGTATGTTGTTGGTGCGCTACGATGAGCTAGTAGGCGGGTGGAACCACCTTGGTCGGGTGATCGAGGCCACGAGCCGTAGCTAGTTTCGTCGTAGGCATAACCTATCTGTTGTCATGCGCCTGTATGGGTCGGTAGGCGGGTGGAGTCACTCTGATCGGGTGGTCAGAGCCACGAGCTGACGTCGATTTCATGCAGGGCTGACGTTGTGTATGTCGTGCGCTATGCCGGGTCGGCAGACAGGTGGAATAAACTTGGCCGGGCGGGCAAGTCCATGAGTCGCACCCGATTTCGACATAGGCCGATTTGTGAAATAAAAGATAAAAAGAAATGCTGAGCTGAGATGAAGAGGAAAAGAAAAAGAAAAAGAAAAATGAAAAAGAAAGAGAAAAAGAAAGAAAGATCTAATGGAGAGTTGGACAAGTAGGAGATAAATAGTGGGAATCGAGGTATATTCTATAAACTGAGTTAGTAGAAACATATGTATATGCTAGTACTTAGAATGAGCAGTTCGATCTGAACCAGTTGAACAAACAAAAGATCTAGAAACCCGACGATTTATTCATGTGATTACTTGTCAGATTGCAGACGCAGAAACATAATATGATGTTTGTGAAGCTTGAATCTACTTAATTTTCTAAAATTCATACTAATCTTTATAAAGATTGCATGACTGCATGAGATCGTGATTTGAGTTTTGAAAAGAAAAAGATAAAAAAATGTAAAGAGATTTCAAAAGGACCCTGATACGCTTTTGTTGGATCTTGCAGGTTGGCCCATCGGGACGATGTGCAGGTTTAGCGGGGGCGAATGTCGGGATGAAATCCCGCAGGGAGTGTGCATTGTTTTTTTTCAAAAGATCATTGTTTTATGACGGTTGTGTAATGTGTTGATCGAAAGAGTGATATATTTTGTACATATTTAGGCCGAATTGATTGATTGTGTGATGCAGAAATAAGTTTGAGATGTATGTTAGATGTGTGTGTAAAAATAACAAACATTTGACCCATAAAAACGTAGGTCTGGCCCTTCAAAATCCCTGAAAACCTGAGTTTACCCCATGGAATCCGGGCTTGAACCCTTGGAAACCCTTGGAGTTTAGGTCGGAATTGTAAATAAACCCTTGGTTTAATGTGTTTGAGATAATTGTGACCAAAGTCTGATTTTTCCGACCAAAATCCCTAGTTTAGACCCTTGAAATCGGTGTTTATCCTAGGTCAAACCCTTAGATTAATTAATTTGTATATACAGTGTGAAACCAAAACTAAAAATAAAAAGGAGAAAATCAAAAATAGAATTAAGAGCTGGCATTCCCAAAAATAGAAAATGAATATGCAAAGTGATCTGGAATTAGAAAGTTTGTAGGGAGGTTAGAAGTTTCTAGAACAAAGTCCAAGGGGAGAGGGGCCTATAAATAGGGGCCCAAGCTTCATTTGTTCTCCCCGTGGGTTTCTTCTGTGGAACGCTCCTTCAGGTAATCTTCTTACACTTTTCTTATTCATATTTTTATTGTTCATGTTTATGAGTCTGCACCATGGTAATGAGAGATGGAAGGAGGGGTATGTGCTTGGTGGGAGGCAGATCCTTGGAGCATATTAGTCTGCACTCAGAGAGAAGACCATCATGTACTGTAGAGCGAGAGGTGATTGGAATCGGTGATCGGCCGACAGAGAAGACAATCTAGAGAGACGCGCGGATAATTCTAAGGGTGTAGGGGCCTCAATCTCTGATGGTGGCGAGTCACCACATGTCTGGGAAACAGAGTCTCATGCGCAAGAGTGAGAGAGTCCGGTGCTTGCGCTTCACACAGGAAAAAGACGGAGTCAGAAGCGGTTGTGTGATGATGACGTAGTCGACAACTGATTGGTGCTAGAGAGCGAGATGGTAGCTACATGTCGCAAAGACGCAGAGAGAGAATCGGCGTTGTGGCAGTGATAGAACTAGAGGTTGACTGGGAGGACGTGAGAAAACCCGTGAAGGGCGGCGTCTTAAGATCGGCGCACGCACTGAATTACGGGAAGAGAGAAATCCGGTACTCAGACGCGTGGTTGCTGTCGGAGATGTCGGAGCGGGCACAGTGGAGAGAGATTATCTAATGACTTAGAGCGAGGGAGACATAACGTTGAGAACTCGGATGGCTGGTGACTGGCGCTGCACATCCATTTCAGGAGAGAGACGGTGAGGGATTGTCGGACCTGCACACGGAGAGAAACGTGGCCACCCGATTGGCACTTTGTGGAGCATAGAGTTCGGCTAGATGGCGCTGCACAGGCGAAAGAGAGTGTCGTAGGCGCTGACGAGCGTAGAGATAGAGAAAATGACGGAGCGACATGTCGTTGTGAGAGAGAGAGGATCAGAGTTTTCAACAGCTGGCAGAGAGTGGAGAATCTGAGATTCGCGATGGCAATCAGGTGGGTTCTGACGGCACGTGGAGATAGCAAGAAACGAGAGAAAGAGGCCCGTAATCGACGCTGTTGGTGGCTGACTCGGGGAGCTCCAGAGAGAGAGAGAAGAGAATGACGGTTGCGCGATGAGAGAGAAAATGCAAGTGGGAGGCGGCACATTCGCAGTCAGTAGCATGCGTAGTTTTTCGTGGAGAGAGAGAGAAAACATTCAGAGAGAGGGTGTGATCGATTGTCTGATGGCGGTAGTTGAGAGACAAGAGGAGAGAAAATTGAATAGGTGATTCACAATGAATAGATGGTTGCATCATTTATAGTGAAGAAGTGGATTCAAATTATTGAATCAAAGCAAATGCAGGAATCTATTTGACTTCGAATTGCTCATACCAAACACGAGAGATACTAATTGCAACACGCCTTTTTTGTACAAAATAATATCTAAGGTGTTCGAGACTATACATTTAGTTTGATAAAATTCCCTACAAATACATGTTCCTTGCGATAAGAGATCAACAAATTTATTTTTGATATCAAATCTCTACAAAGCTAATGGTTTTTTTTACCAAAGGCACTAATGGTGTTTACCCCCCCCACCCCGTGGGTTTCTTCTGTGGAACGCTCCTTGAGTTTCCTACAGGTTTATGTGGATGCTGATTATATGAAGTGAAGAGAAAGTGATTGAAGACCAAAGTAAAGAGTACCCACCCCCGTGGTCTTTCTTGTGGAAGTTTCCTACAGGTTACTGTGTGATCAGAGATTATTGTGAATTCTGAAGTAAAGAGCTACAAAGTGAGGACTTGAAGAAAAGCTTGGATCGAAGAAAAGTGAAGAAAAGATTAAATTGCAAAGACTAGAAGACAAAGATCGAGGGTGACTTCCCGCACTGTAGCGAGAAGCCTACATCATATCCAGCCGACCCGACACCTTGGCGGCATTTATTTGTATTTATTTGTTCAGCACTGTAGCGGATTTTTGTATCGCGGACCCGCACTGAAGCGGGCATCACTGTATCATTCAGATTTTATTGTATCATCGAGTTTGTATACACACCGACCCAGTGATTTTGAGAATCAGTGCGGTATCCGATCGGTCTCTATCCTGACGCCTACGGTCGTATACGCACGCACGTCTCGACACTTCCGAGGGGCAAGGGTCCCACGCGTACGAGGATCGCGCACGCTCCGGAGAGCACAGGCGAGGCGCCCAGCGCGCAGACGCCGCTCGCAGGACAGCGGGAACGGCGCACCTTCCCGGGGCCTGATCCAACCCCAGGCGCCGGCTTCCCGCCACGACCTCCTTCTTCCGGACACCGTTCTGAAGCATGATCTAGGTAGGTCACTCTGCCTGGGCTCTCCGGATCCTTAAACTCATAGATCATGATATTTCCTATGTCTGTTGGCTGATTACACTTATACCTCCAAAAGGCTTCATCAGTTTCTCGATTGAGGAGCAACTCTATGCTCTTGTTGTCTTGGGGGACCCATTCAGGCGTGATAATCCTAGTGAGAACTGATTTACCTCGAGGGGTTCTAGGTTCCACTCCCATGTTTCCTTGTTCCAAGTCACCTAAGTCCGCTTCTGAAATTACATTTCCAAATTCATCTGTCCTATCTGGATGACTGGTGACTACGTATATGGTTCCTTCCTTGTCCAGGTATGCACCGTTTTCAAACTTGACAGCTGGGTGTTCTAGTCCAATGGATTGATCAGGGTTTTTAATCTGGACCACAGATCTTCCTAAGCCGTCCTCATAGATGCTAGCACCTAATCGGTTGGTCCTAAGATATTCCAGCTGTGTTTTGTAAGGGCCTTCTACCCTGTACAAATAAGGCACTCCTGAACTTCCCGTAGGTCTGTCCATGCCTTGAGACATTTCTGACTCACTGGTCTCAGAGCTAGGGTAGTTCGAGTGGTGGCTCAACTGCTGGGCCCAAGACCTTGCAGTGTGATTGACACTAGCCTCTGAAGACCTAAGGCTTTGTCTCTCTCTTGCTAGATGTCGTCCTGATCTAAGGTTCATATGCCCAACTGATTAGCCCAATTTTTCCAGAGTACGACCACGTTGCCGATCAATTGGTATCAGTCACTTGATTCTTTTTAGTTATTTCTCGTGTTTAAGGTCTTGTCTGATATTTCGTCGTCAGGAATACTTGAATGTTCTGCGCACTTTCAGGTTGATCGTTCCCGGTTAGGTTCTTTACCTTAAGGTTATCGACAGTACAGAGATTATGTTTTTATCTTGGACTTGAGTTTCTAGGTAGTCTTCAACTTGATAATTGCCTACCGTCGACCTGACTTACTCCTATCACTAATCGTTCTTAGCTTGAGCCAGGAATTGACAGAGGGAGTTGAGAATATTCCAACCTTACTTGTTGATCCCTTGCTTTGAGGTGCTCAAGAACCCGGTTCTCAAGCTTGCAAAGAAACCTTGCTTTGTATGCTCCAAGTTGCTCTCAATGGACCTATAAAAGTCCCACGGTTAGCTCAATGCTTATATCCAAAGTGCAAAACCAACCACTTGCATTTATGTAACATAAACACACATTTGCATTGTGACTTTTAGGAAAATAATTCTAAAGACCCCTGACTTTGATCCCCCTGGGTATGGTCAACTTCAAAATACCCTCTCTGAAAATCAACGCATTATCTTTATAAAAAACAGTTGAGAGCGTGTAGTATATGCCACGAGCTTTCCAACAAGCCCAAGAGCTCAAAAATTGGATTTCATATGAAAAAGTTATGACTGTTCAGGGTTTAAGGGGTTAAATCAGGATTCAAAACGAGCTAACAGTCAAACAGGATTACTCGAGTAACTTGTGGCACGGCCTCGCGATGCAATACTACACCCTAGTGTTTGTCCCACACTCAATCAAAATTTAGACCAATAATTTTGCCTTGAAAATTTGACCTAATTTGCCCTTCTAACGCGTTCGCAAAGTCTGTCGGTCGCGATTGACAGGTCAGTCGCGATCGACGTGTCGATCGCGATTGACAGGTCCGTCGTGGCTGTCAGTCACGATTGACTGGTCAGTCGCGATTGACACGTGGCCGAAAAGTCAATCAATCGTGGTCAAAGCGTCGTTGACTCTGTCGGTCGCGATTGATGAGTCGATCGCGATTGACAGGTCGGTCGCGAGGGTCTGTCGATCGTGGTCAAACAGTCGTTGACCGTGTCGGTCGCGATTGACAGAGCCGTCGTGGTCTGTCCGTCGTGGTCAAACAATCGTTGACTGTGTCGGTCGCGATTGATGAGTCGATCGCGATTGATGACTCGATCGCGATTGACACGTGTCACGCGTATGGTCAGTCGGTCGTGGTCAATCGGTCGTTGACTCTGTCGGTCGCGATTGACAGAGCCGTCGTGGGCTGTCGGTCGCGATTGACGTGTCGATCGCGATTGACAGATCTGTCCGTCGTGGTTTGTCGATCGCGATTGACAGAGCGATCGCGATTGACAGAAATCTGTGGAATTTCAAAAAACTAAACACATTTTTGGGAAGCTCTAGGCCTGTAGGTCATGGATATGCACTTTGTTTAGTAATTAGAGCAAGTTTTCAGTCGGTCGCGATTGACAGAGCTCGGCGACACACAGACAGTTACTCAGATTTCCGTACCTGCACAGAGTGCTGGGGATGATGATGCGGCCTGTACCTGCAGAATGCTCACAAAACATGCAAAAAATAGCACATGCAAATTCGCTCTCTCGCTCTCTCTCACAAGTGAAATGAGGGAAATGAGGTGGAGATGGGGATATAGTCAAAAAAACTGAAATTTTCGCGATGATGGAGATGGACGTGGGAGATGGTGATGATGATGATGGTGATGAAGATGGTGAAGAAAGTAGAAGAAAATCGATGAGAGTGAAGAAAATACCTACAGCTCCAACGCGTCAACTCTACGTCTTACCATCACACGCTCGTCCTCAAAGCTCGATCCCCGGCAACGGCGCCAAAATTTGGTGTAGCTCAATGATGAGTAGCACCTCCTTTAATGTCAATCCGGGAAGACGTGAGGATGGTATGAAGACCTCGAGCAAGTGGCAGCACAAGTGCGTGAGTGAGAAGCACACTAGCATGCACACACATACACACACACGAGCACACACGGCAAGACAAAGAGTGAGAATCAATGGAGCTTTTAGATTACTTTCAAAATGCTCTTACAAGTTCGTTTCAATTACAATCTAACCTCAAAAATGAGCTCTCTAGCCCTTTTTATAGTTTTTGACTAGCTTTTGGTCCTGTCCAGACCTAGTGTCCGGCCTAGTTAAAAATTAGGTTCCAGGGCTTATTTGGGGGCTCAAACGAGATCTAAAAAATACGAAAATTGGTACGCAACTACTTCTAAGGCTCCTCAAGCTCAAGGACTCCTTGGCTTGCACAAAATGGAGCTACAAAAAGGTGAAATGATATTTACAATGATTGTTAGTGATAAAAATCACTGCTGTTGTAGGGATTTCTTCTAGTGATCTGCCATACATATCTTCGAGCTCCCTACTTGCTCTTCCTCCCTGCATGTCCATCTCTTGATTTGCATTAATGTCTTGAAAAAATGTTGGCCTACTTGCCAGATCTTCTTTGACTGCCCTGTTTGCTTGTGCTGTCCCTTCGCTCTGACTCCCTTCTTTGACTTTCATGTCTTGTACGTCCTGGTGTACCAAGGCTACTGCCAACACCTGCTCCTCTGCCTCTGAATAAAACTCCACATCAGAGAATTGTGTGCTTTGTAGGAATGCTTCGAGATCCTGGGGGTCCAGTCCTTCAGCCTCTCCAGTGGCAGCAAATTCGAATTCAGGTGTAACAGGAGGAGCCGATGGGGTAGGTTGTGTCGTAGTGTCAGATTCCGACCTGGGTATCCTAATGGTAAAGGGAGGTACAGTGCCCTCTCTTAGTGGTGATGCCTCAGGAGTAGTCAGGACTTCCCTTGTCTGGACACAAGGGATCGCGCCCCTCATGCACTTGGACTGATGTGTGGGCGTCTTGAGACTTTTAAACATTTGTAATTGTGCCCAAGTTAAGGCACGTTCAATGGGGACATCATATGCCAAGCATCGGTAAATGATGCGTGTGATTGCACAGCATCCGTTCACCACTAATTTCCTAGATGCCCGTTTGTTTGCTTCATACAACTGATCTATAATCCATACTGGGAGCTTAATGGGTAGCGCACCTGCTTCCGCTAAGTAGAGAGCGAACCAGATCTTCTTGTGTGGTTGTGTGAATCGGTCTTGGCCGGGAAAGGCGAAATGTTGCATGCACATGCGGAGAGGGATGGACACATTTGGGGTGAGTGCTGCCATGTCCTTAAGCTTCAGCAGTTTCCTGTCCTTCATATTAGCGGGAACAAGAGCATCCTTTTCTGAGGGTACATGCGTGCCATGCATATTCAAAGCGTCACTTACCAACTCCACAGTAAGTTCAAATCTCTTCAACTCGTTGTTGCCCAGCAATGAGGGAAGAACAAATGATCCGGGTTTGTCCTTATCTTCATTAGCTTGCAATGTGGAGACCAAATAGTAACATCGGAGGAGGTCGGGTTTAGGTAGTGGGGCTTCAAAATATTCTGCCAACCCTGCTCGTTGCCATATGGTTTGGAGATCTTCGGTGTTCTGTAAGGTCTCGAACTCCTTGGAGAAAAATTGGAATCGCACCCATGATCTGTCATACTCGCACTTAGACTCCCAGATATACTTGGCCTCTCCTAATAAACCTGGCATGCCATTGAACCAATGAGAATTGGCATGGACTCTTTCCGTGATCCCTGTAGGTGGATCTGGCACCGGGATTTGCTGAAGGAGTTGCATCTCGACTGGTCGTTCAGTCGGGGGCACATCCACAGGTAGACTATCCACATCAATTCCTGCCGTAATTATCCCTACTTGTGAGCCCGAACCTGTTGCTTCTGCCATTTTACTTCTTGCCTTCTGATTCTGTGAGAATATAGAATCATGTGTTAACATCGTAATGGACAGAATAAATCCGTTGTTGTCCCCGTTACAACATTAACATGAGGTAGATGGTGAGTTAGTGGTTAGTAAGTGCACGAAGACAGTGAGTGTAGTTAATGTTTGTGTATTCCTAGGAGACTAATGCCGTTAGTAAGTGGGGTGAATTTACAAATTGGGGTCGGGGGGTTTATTATAGGTCTTAGACTGCCAAAATGCAGTGGATGGGCTTTGCTTTCGGTTTCGTAAAGACTCTAGAGAGCTGTCTCGGTGCCGCGGTTTGGGCATGGGGCCTTTTAGGGACCCACTTATAAGTGATTACATGCATGCTCTTGGGTCTTGGTGTGTTCCTAAGTGTTGAGAACGAGGGAATACTGGTTGTACTCGTAGTTGGGTTATGCTGAATAGGTTGTGGCCTTGGCATAACTACTTGTGCCCTCAAGCAAGCCTTAGGCACCCAAATTTGTCTTGATTGTGGGCTTGCCTTCATCGACTTCTTGGGCACCCAAATAGATTTTACTTTAGCGGAAGAAGTTCTGAAAGACTTCTTATTAGCATCGTGTTGTTGGTTACTAATAAGAGGCCTTGTCCGTGTAGTTGACGGTGGTGCAACCGGTTGTTCGCCTTTCCGCACCCACATTTGGTTTATTTTCTGGGACATTCTACTGCGCAGGTACTTTTGATCTCGGACATAGGTAGTACTCTGCTTCTTCTGCCTGTGATTCCCCTTTGGTTGCTGCCTCCTTCTGGCCTTTGGAAAAGAAGGGAGTTCCGTTGCATCCCTGACTCCTTTTTTGCAAATATCATTCCTCTGCAACACAGGGTTTTGAACAAGAACAGCATGGTCATCTTCATGTGTACCCCTGGAAGGACCAGGAGTCTGTGCCTTTCCTAGTTCCTTGAGTGCTCCATTGTCTAATTCTACTGTAACTCGACTATGATTGACCCAAACCTGGAGAAGTCCACTTCTTAGGTTTAGATGGACTGCTTGGTCATAGATCCAATCTTGACCCAAGACGAGAGGTTCAGTGAGATCCTCATCTTGACACACCAGTACTTTAACAGTCATTTCCTCATCATGAATGTAGAGGGGAAGTTCCACCTCGCCCATGCAAGGGGTTTCCACGCCTCCCAACCCTATGAGATATGCTTCCACAGGATTGAGAGTTAACTGTAACTCTTGACAGTAAGACACTCTAACAGCACTAGTGGCTGCACCTGAGTCAATCAAGGCTCTTACGTTCCTTGCACTCTTTCCTTGTCCTATACCTAGGGTTATGAAAGGACGTCTATCAATTATCCTATGCGAGCTTGTTCCTGCAACTTCACACATGGCCATAGGATATCCTTGATCTGCATAGTCATTCACTCTAGGCTGATATCTACCTTGCCTTCGTAACTTCATCCTTCTGATGCGTTCTAAAGCTTCTGCTTGGGCTTCTTCTCGAACTCGCTTTTCTTCCTCTTTGCGTTTCTTAGCAGTGTTGAGTCGGCTGAGCATTTCCTCCGTGAGGGGTTCCTGATACAACTTTACTCTACAACCGCTAATATAATTTGGGAGGATATCACCTTCTAGCGTGGCTAATTGTACTGCTCCACTCGTGGAGATCCTATTGATGATCATAGGTCCGTAGCCTCTCTTTTCTAGCTTCCTCGCGTGTTGTTTTAGTGTATAGACTAAGACTAGATCTCCTGCTTTCAAGCCTTTATCCTTCACATGGGCATCAAAATATGCTTTTTGTCTCTTCTTAGCTGCATATATTCTTGCGACGGCTCTTAGTCTTGTTTCTCCTAATCGTTCAAGGTCAAAGGTCCTAGAGGAGAGTTCATCACCTGTCCATTCATACTCTTGTGCTACTCTCAATGTAGGGATCAAGAAGTCCAAGGGTAGCACAGCGTTTTGGCCAAATACCATCTGAAAGGGGGTGGCTTGGAGTACCGTTTTGTAGGCAACTCGGTATGCCCAAACAGCATGGTGTAGCTGTTTGTCCCAATCAAAGCGTTTAGTGTTCACTAATTTCGTCAGTACATTGCATAAAATCTTATTGGTGCTCTCAGCTTGTCCATTAGCTTGAGGGTGATAAGGCGCAGACTTCTTGTGTATTACCAAGAATTCTTTGAGTAGATTTTCAATCACTTCGTTCAAGAAATGAGTGCCTCTATCACTTACAAGCTCTATAGGTAGTCCATATCTCGTGAATACATTCTCAAACAAGAATTTGGCAGTTGTTTGAGCATCGTTCTTGGTTGTAGCTTTTACCTCTACCCATTTGGTGAGATAATCTGTTGCCACAATGATGTATTCCGCATGAGAACCTTTAGCTGGGGGATTAATAGGACCTACGAAGTCTATTCCCCACTTAGAGAATGCACGTCCACCCATCATAGGTTTCAGTGGCATCTCATCTTTGCGTATAGGATACTGAGTCCTTTGACAGACATCACAACGTTTCACATAGGTATGTGCATCCATGTGAAGGGTAGGCCACCAGAAGCCCGCAAATAGAATCGCCTTGATCACCCGATCCGGTCCAAAGTGTCCTCCTGCTACACCTTGGTGAGCAGTTTCTAAGATCTTAAGATATTCACTCTCATGGACACACAGTCTCAGGTAACCATCCTTACCGCGTTTGTATAAATTATCACCAATGAGTGAGTAATCCAAGGCTTCTTGTTCTAAACTCCTTTTCCTAGCCAGAGTCATGTCTCGAGGGAATGTGTTTGTCCTCAAGAACGATACTAGAGGTTCACTCCAATCTGGCACAATGGATACTTGATAAAGAGTGGCATGTTCCACTGGTGGTTTAGTGCAACAGATTGGGCATTCCTTGCACAACTTTTGGACATCCGCTTCCATAGTTGGCCAATGCACTCCGAATCTCTTTAGAGTCTGTAACGTTCGTTGCTTTGAATGGTGTTGCTCTAACGCACCTACATGTGCTAATTGCAACCATTTAGCGTACTCATCCTCTTCTACGCAACAGGCCAAGATCCCTTGATCGGTGTGCTTGTACATGCTTCCTGCCATGATGTGGTACTTTTGGGCTTTTACAACCTCTCTATTCCGTGTGTTTACCACTGGATGGTTAGGCCCGTATGTCAATACTGGGACCAATGGCTTAGCCCACTGCGGCACCACTTCCAAATTAAACAAGTAAGCATCAGGAAGGTCATCTGATACTCCTTGTGGGGCCTCTCCCGATGTGAGCCTAGAGAGATGATCAGCTCTCAAATGAGTCCTACCTTTCCTTACCACAACCTCAAAATCATATTCCATTAGCAAGAGAAACCATCTCACTAATCTTCCTGTATTGCATGGCTTGTTTACAAGATATAACAATGCCTGATGATCAGTAAAAAATTTAAACTTATTTGCAAGCAAATAGTGTCTAAATTTCTTAACTGCATATACCATGCCTAATCCTTCTCGCTCTGTAGTGGTGTAATTCCGTTCAGCCGCATTCAATTGTCTACTGGCATAGGCAATTGGAAGATCCATATTACCTTCACCAGTAGGTTGTGCAAGCACACATCCAATGGCATAATTGGATGCATCCACATGAACATGGAATGGCTTATTCCAATCTGGTGTGGTCAAGATTGGTGCTGAACATAATCTTCGTTTAAGCTCTTGGAAGGAATTCTCACATTCATCCGTCCACTCAAAGTTTGTCAGAAGTCCGTACATGGGCTTTGCAATGACAGCATACATGTGTATAAATCGTCGGTAATAACCACAGTGCCCCATGAAAGCTTGTACTTCCTTGACATTCTTTGGCCTAGGTAGCTCTGCTATGGCTCGCACTTTTTCTTCGTCGGTAGATATGCCATTCTTTGACACTATGTGTCCTAGAATCTTGCCTTGCCTGACCATAAAAACGCACTTTTCTGGGTTCAGGCAGACTTGATATTCTCTACATTTGTCAAAGATTTGTCTGAGTTCAGGAATATGGGTTTGTCTAACATTGGAATGAGCACAAAGATCATCAACATAGACTTCTAAACTCTTCCTCAGGAACTCCTTAAACACATGGCACATCAGCCTCTAGAAAGTGGCTGGTGCATTGGTAAGCCCAAATGGCATTACTCTAAAAGCAAAAATGCCCCATTCTGTGGCAAAGGCTGTCTTATGCTGATCCTCTGGAGCTATGGCTACTTGATTGTAGCCCGAAAATCCATCAAGGAAGCTGTACACTTCCTTGCCTACCACTCTTTCTAAGAGATGTTCTGTGATGGGAAGCGGATAGTTATCTCGGATTGTGGCTGCATTAACCTTCTTCAAGTTAATGCACACACGCAGTTTGCCATTCTTCTTGGGCACCACTACGATGGGGGATACCCATTCAGTGTGCTCAATTTCATAGATAAATCCAGCTTCGACCAGTCTATCTATCTCCTCCTTGATCTTAGCAGCGTAATTATCGTTATATGTATAAGGCTTTTGCTTAGAGGGTTTGGCATCTGAGGTCATGGGGATAGTGTGTGAGCATATGTCAGGGTCAACACCTTTCAAATCCTTGTAACTCCAAGCGAATACATCTCTGTATTCTCTTAGCAAAGCTATCAATTCGTACTCTTCTTCTTCTGTTAGGTCATGGCCTATGTACGTGCATCTCTCCTCTCCTTCTTCTAGGGCCACTACGATTTTCTTGGTAGTTTCTTTGTTATCATAGGCCTCTCCTGATTGTGCCTCTCGTTTAGGCATTCTAATCATGACTCTCCTGTCGTCTATGTCATACTTCTTAAAATTTTCTGGGACCTCAAACAAAGATTCTTCCTCCTCTGGTGCGACTTCTTTCTCTTTTCGTTTCTTTCCTTCTTCCTTCGGGGTCATATGCGTTGCTAATCTTACATCATTTGTAACTTTTCCATGCCCCTGGGGTTGAAATTCTACTTCATGGAAGTATTCTTCATCTGATGCAAATGGTGGGTCCATAATGATTGACTCTAGATCGGAGTCTCTTGCATCCTCAAATGCATCAGGGCTAGGTTCGCATTCTTCTAAAACTGCCTCTCCCATGATTGGCTCTATGGAGAAGACTGAAATGTCATAGCCATCCTCATCACAGTGAGGTGTCCATTGTTCTTCATTGATGGCTACGTCCATGGTTGCTAAAATTTCTGCCCAGCCATGGGGTTCAAATTCCTCATCAGGAAAAACTACAGGTGCATAGGCTGGGTCTTGAACTAATCTATGTGTTTCTTTTGCACCTACCTCTCTGGCTTTCTCTCTCTTCTCTTCTTCTACTGCTACCTTACACATCCACAAGTGAGTGTCTTCTTGCATCCATGAGGATCCAGACCCTATGGAATGCACCGATTCTGTATCATCTTTGGCTCTATGGATGGGATTCCATTGGATAGGAGGGACATCTCTATGAGAATAGTCCTTGAGATTGACTTTGGTCGTAACACCTAAGTGTTGCAGGTACAAGGAGTTGGTCCCCCAATCCTGTACCACTTGCAACTGTCGCATAAATGGTCTTCCCAAAATCATCTCATAGGCATGATTTTTGCTAAAGTCACATATAGCAAAGCTATGCTCAAACTCAACACCACAAGTGGTGAGAGTTATGCCTTCTAGCAATCCTAAGGGTCTCTCAATATGACCATCGGCCATCTGCAATTTCATCCTTGTTGGCCTGAGTGCTGGCTTGCCCCAACGCTTCCATAGGGAAGTAGTGGCAATTGCAACTCCTGCACCTGAGTCCAAAATTGCCTTAGTGGTGTAGTCCTGGTAGGTGATGGGAAGATAGGTGTTCCCTTCTTCACCTTCACACATATCTCCTATCTTATCCAAGGGAATTTCTGGCACTGTCCTATGGGATCCTACCCGGGAATGAGGTCTTGCCACTTCAGTTACTCGACTGACTGCATATTTCCGCGCGTTTGGTCTATCCTCGGGCAGTCCTTCCAAAGTGAGATCGCGTTGCACCTTGGTGTTCGTTACTACCTCCGTGTTCCTTGGTATGACTGAGTCGTCGTTCCTTACCATTACTGTGGGTGCTCTCATACATGTGGACTTTGCTTCCCATGGGCCTGTGAAGTGGGGTAGCTCCTGTATGGAATTAGACTCAAAGTCCAATCTCTCATGAGACTGAGTACTCTCATGTTCCCCGTAAATAGATGGGATGTCTTGTGGGAATTGGTCGTGTGCATCGTCCACAAGTTCAAAAGGAGGGGCGACCTCGCTTTCGTTATCCCATTTGTCTTCTTGAATCTCTCGTAGGAAGTCTAGTGCAAACCGATTCATAGAAGAAGCAGTGTCTGGCTCCGTAGAATTGGGCACGTAAGCAACCTGGGAAGGAGGGCTTGTTCTATCGTTGGCTCTCTCCTTGCTCTCGTAAATGGCTGGAGCACAAGCTTCTTGGGGGGGATTACTTATTCTATTACTCTTCCGAGCAGGCTCATACGCTCCCTGAGAAGGAATGTAGGCAACCTGTGGAGGTACGCAAGCTTTCGAGGGAGGCTCTGGTGCCTTTTGGGGGGAGAGATAAGCGTCTTGAGGAGGCACATGGGCTTCCTGAAGAGGCTTGCTTATCCGTTCTCTTGCCCTTTCCTTTCTTTGTGGGGTAGGTTCCTTTTCTGACTGTGCTATTAGCCTCTCTATTCTTTCTAAGGAGGGGAAGTTGTCTGGTTTAGGGGAATTGGCCACATACACTTCGGATGGGGAAGGATCCATGTTTTTGCTTGCCTTCTCTCTCTCTTGATTTTTTTCGTCCTTGGCAGATCTTGCAATTATTCTCTCTAATTTCTCTAGGAATCCATCCAAGTGTAATTGCGTTTTGGCTGAGCCCGAGTAATTGAAAAGGCGACTGGCATCAAACATAGTCTGAGCCAGTGCGACCATTTTCGCGCACAGTTTGGTTCTTTCTATCTCTAGGTCAGCTCTAGGATAGCACTTGTCATGATCCGTGACGTTTGTCCCTTCTTGGATTCTGGCCTGATATGCCTTAAGCATCATGTCTATGTCTTCGGGAGTGGGATCAGCTAATACCGATCCTGTTTGGGGTGGTGGGTGGGTTACGTGGGGTGTCTTAGAGGGTGGAGGGATGGAGGGTGATGGGGATGGTAGCGGTGGGGATGTGTGAGAGTGCGGTTGAGATGTGATCTCTATGATTTTAGCCTTGGTTTCTCGTAGACCTTCCTCAAGTTCACTCATCTTCTTTGCCCATTGCCTTTTCATGCGTTCGTGGCTATCTCTCCAAGCTCTTGTTCTCTTTTTACTTTGGCTCTCAGTATCGCTAGCATCTGGGCTCTTTTCCTGGCCTACCCCTTGGTTTTGCTGCAATGCTTGAGCTCAAGTGACTACCTGTACGGGAGCAGTGGAAGTGACACTTCCCGTGGAATCTACCACTAACCCAATAACGTTGATCGGAGTGATTTTTGGCATATTATTCGGATTCTTAGGGCAATCTCGTAAGAGATGTTCTTTTCCACAATCTTGGCAAAAACCTTGAATCGTTACTGACTGGGGTTGTGTGGGTGGAGGCAAGGGACAATCACGAATGAGGTGATCTCCTTGGCATTTGTAGCACGGTGCTCTTGGGAATGGAGGTCTTACCTGCCTAGATTGAGGCCTGGAATTGGGGTTTGCATACATGATGTTCGTGTAATCTGACTCCCAACTAGGTTCACTCGGTTCTTCACTATAGTAGGACTCACCATGTTCTGGAGACTGCATGTAGTAAGCCTGGGGACTATCGACATGTGTAGAATCAAAGCTATGGTCACTCGGGTCACTTTCTGAGATCAATGGGGTTACTGGTACTATGGCCCTATTCAGGTTTTCTTCTGCAACAGCATACTTTACTGGAATCACGTTAACGGGGTTTGGAGGTTGTTGAGCTAGCACCGGTTGGGGTCTCTGCTGGGCCTGATATTGTGGTTGGTAGGATTGTTGGGGTCTAGCATATTGTGGTGGTGGAGGGTACTGATTCTGGTATCTGCCTTGTTGGTAGGGCTGAGGGTAGGGTTGCCTAACTGCCTGCTTGTTGTATGGGCAATCTTGCGCAGTGTGGTTTGTGTACTTCCGTTCTATGGTGCAGTACTGGCTACTAGGATTAACTTGGGGTTGAGCCATAATGGGACAGACGTTCGCCATGTGGTCGCCACCACACGTATAGCACCTTTTCACAGGAGCAAACCTTGGAATTTGTTTGCTAGTTACACCTAATTTCTGGGCCACTTTCTCTGCGAGTTCCTCAATTGATGTGGCTTGTGTGGAAGATTGACTAGATGCACTATCTGAATCTTTGTAAATTTTGGACAGCTCTAGCTCTTCTCCTAGGTTATCTTCAATGTCAATGCACATACGTACACACTCTTCTATAGTTCTAGGATCTTTCAGATACACATAGGATCTCAATTTCGTACTCAGCAATCCATCAAGGAATAAGGCTACTTGTTTAGCAGATGTGGGTAGCTCCGAAATAGGGCACCTTTCAAGATATTGTCTAAATCTTCTTCCGGCCAATCTGACAGTCTCTTGGGGGGTCTGTTTGAAGCTGTGAATCAATGAGGAGGTATTGTGTCTTATGCCACTCTTGGAGAACTCAATAATAAATGCTTCTAGGAGTTGGTCTATGCTCCTGAACTGGCGCTCATTCAATGGCTGAAACCATGTAAGTGCCGTATTCCTAAGGGTTAGACCGAAGGCATTGTACTGCGTGAACAGATCCTCCACTTGTTCAGCTCTCAAGACTTGCTTAAATTCTGCCACATGATCATAGGGATCTCCTGTACCGTCAAAGTAATTCTTCATGGACTTAACTAGTTGGGTGGGTCTCAAAGTTCTTGTGTGCTCTCTAGGCCTCGGTAGAGGGAATCCATCTACATTTCTTTGGTTCCTGTGAGCTCTAAGCATCTCAGGTTCTACCCTATTCGTCTCTGTTCTCGTTCTTTCTCTGCCCACTGGGTTGGCAAAACTTACTTCTGGTCTATCTCTACTTCTGTCTCTTTGCGTACCATGAGCTTGGGAAGTTCCAGCTCCAAGGTGACCATAGGATGTATTTGATCTTGGTTGGGGGAAGATAAATTCACCCTTCCAAGTGTAAGCATGCCTATCATTTTCTGTCACCACAAAGATCCGTTCCGAAGTGTGATCTAAGTAGGTTACTCTACCTGGGCTATCCGGATCCTTAAACTCATAGATCATGATATTTCCTATATCAGTTGGCTGATTGGATTTATACCTCCAAAAGGCCTCATCAGTTTCTCGATTGAGGAGCAACTCTATGCTCTTGTTGTCTTGGGGAACCCACTCAGGCGTGATAATCCTAGTGAGAACTGATTTACCTCGAGGGGTTCGAGGTTCCGCACCCATGTTCCCTTGTTCCAGGTCACCTAAGTCCGCTTCTGAGATTACATTCCCAAAGTCATCTGTCCTATCCGGGTGACTGGTGACTACGTATATGGTTCCTTCCTTGTCCAGGTATGCACCGTTTTCAAACTTGACAGCTGGGTGCTCAAGTCCAATGGATTGATCAGGATTCTTAATCTGTACCACGGATCTTCCTAGGCCGTCCTCATAGATGCTAGCACCTAATCGGTTGGTCCTAAGGTATTCCAACTGCGTTTTGTAAGGGCCTTCTACCCTGTACAAGTAAGGTACACCTGAACTTCCAGCAGGTCTGTCCATACCTTGAGACATCCCTGATTCACTGGTATCAGAGCTAGGGTAATGAGAGTGGTGACTCAACTGCTGGGCCCAAGACCTAGCAGTGTGGTTAACACTAGCCTCTGAAGATCTAAGGCTTTGTCTCTCCCTTACTAGATGTCGTCCTCATCTAAGGTTCATATGCCTATCTAAGTAGCCCACTTCTTTGCCCAGAGTACAACCTCGTTGCCGATCAATTGGTACCAGTCACTTGATTCTTTTTAGTTATTCCTCGTGTTTAAAGTCTTGTCTGCTATTACGTCGTCAGGAATACTTGAATGTTCTTCGTACTTTCAGGTTGATCGTTCCACGTTAGGTTCTTTCCTTTATGTTGTCGACAGTACAGAGATTAAGTTTTTAGCTTGAACTTGAGTTTTTAGGTAGTCTTCAACTTGATAGTGGCCTATCGTCGCCCTGACTTACTCCT
The DNA here is from genome assembly GCA_020310875.1 of Ceratopteris richardii. Taxonomy (NCBI): domain Eukaryota; kingdom Viridiplantae; phylum Streptophyta; class Polypodiopsida; order Polypodiales; family Pteridaceae; genus Ceratopteris; species Ceratopteris richardii. Next base: position 107,564,594 of record CM035422.1, on the reverse strand, counting down.
ACTTCTAATCGTTCTTAGCCTAAGCTAGGAATTGACGAAGAGGAGTTGAGAATATTTCGACCTTTCTTGCCGAACCTTGCTCTTTAGTGCTCGAGAAGTTGATTCTCAAGCTTGCGTAACACCCTTGCTTGGATACTCCCAATTGCTTCTCAATAGGCCTGCATAAATCTCAAGATTAGCTCCAAGTAGACCTTTCAATTGACAGATAATTTATTTCAGACACTTTTTTAATGACCCTTGTTCCCCCTTTTTTATTGCTAAAAATTTCCTCTAGAGCTCCCTTGGTGTTTCTACCCTTCTGTGTGTCAACTTCCAAATATCCTATCTGAAAATCAACGCGTTATTCTTATAAAAAACAGTTGAAGGCGTGTAGTATATGCCACGAGCTTTCCGACAAGCCCTAGAGCTCAGAAAATGGATTCCGTATGAAAAAGTTATGACCGTTCAGGGTTTTGGGGGGTTGACTAGACAAACAGAACCTTTCAGGGGTTTTAATGCATTTTCTAAGGCCTTTGTAAGTATATGAGTACTTGAGAGTGCAAATATGCCCAAAATTTAGCCTATATTTCCAAAAATTTACCCCTTAAGTTTTTTGCCGAAAATGTCTGTCTATCGCGATAGACGGTGTCTGTCGCGATAGACACAAACTATCGTGGGGGCTGTCTGTCGCGATAGACAGTGTCTGTCGTGATAGACGCTATCTGTCGTGAAATTCTGTCTGTCGCGATAGACGGTGTCTGTCGCGAAATTTCGGTCTGTCGCGATAGACGGTGTCTGTCCCGAAATTTCGGTCTGTTGCGATAGACGCTGTCTGTCGTGGGTCTCTGTCTGTCGCGATAGACGGTATCTGTCGCGAAATTTTGGTCTGTCGCGATAGACCGTGTCTGTCGCGATAGACGCTGTCTGTCGCGAAATTTCGGTCTGTCGCGATAGACGGTGTCTGTCGCGAAATTTCGGTCTGTCGCCATAGACGGTGTCTGTCGCGAAATTTCGGTCTGTCGCGATAGACGTTGTCTATCGTGGGTCTCTGTCTGTCGCGATAGACGGTATCTGTCGCGAAATTTTGGTCTGTCGCGATAGACGGTGTCTGTCGCGAAATTTCGGTCTGTCGCGATAGACGGTGTCTGTCGCGATAGACGCTGTCTGTCGTGGGTCTCTGTCTGTCGCGATAGACGGTGTCTGTCGCGAAATTTCGGTCTGTCGCGATAGACGGTGTCTGTCGCGATAGACGCTGTCTGTCGTGGGTCTCTGTCTGTCGTGATAGACGGTGTCTGTCGCGATAGACAGTGTCTGTCGCGATAGACGGTGTCTGTCGCGATAGACTGAAAAAACGCAAATTTTTGAAAAACTTCTAGTGATCTAGAGTGCCCTCAAGGTGTAGGTTATAGTGCTAATCATGCATTCACAAAATTTTAAGATTTTCTGTCTGTCGCGATAGACAGAGGTTGTCGTCCCGGGACCTGTGCAGAGCCTGTCGTACCTGCGCACACTGCTGGGGATGATGGTACAGCAAAAAACCTGCAAAATAACTCAAGAAACAAGCAAAAACAGCACACGCAATTTCGCTCTCTCGCTCTCTCTCACAAGTGAAATAAGGGAAATGAGGTGGAGATGGGGATATAGTCAAAAAACTGAAATTTTCGCGATGATGGAGATGGAGGTGGGAGATGGTGATGATGATGATGGTGATGAAGATGGTGAAGAAAGTAAAAGAAAATCGATGAGAGTGAAGAAAATACCTACAACTCCAACGCGTCAACTCTACGTCTTACCATCACACGCTCGTCCTCAAAGCTCGATCCCCGGCAACGGCGCCAAAATTTGGTGTAGCTCAGTGATGAGTAGCACCTCCTTTAATGTCAATCCGGGAAGACGTGAGGATGGTATGAAGACCTCGAGCAAGTGGCGGCACAAGTGCGTGAGTGAGAAGCACACAAGCATGCACACACATACACACACACGCGCACACACGGCAAGACAAAGAGAGAGAATCAATGGAGTTCTTTAGATTACTTTCACAAGCTCTTACAAGTTTGTTTCAATTACAATCTAGCCTCAAAAATGAGCTCTCTAGCTCTTTTTATAGTTTTTGACTAGCTTTGGCCCTGTCCAGACCTAGTGTCCGGCCTAGTTAAAAATTAGGTTCCAGGGCTTATTTGAGGGCTCAAACGAAGTCTAAAAATTATGAAATTTGGTACGATGGTACTTCTAATACTCCTCAAGCTCGAGGACTCCTCGGCTTGCAAAAATGGAGTCTATTCTACCAAAAACGGGATTTACAATGTTTGTGTAGTGATTAAAATCACTTGAGTTGTACATAACCCATGGGGAAAAATGATCTGGCCTTGTTGCCGTATTGTGCATGATTCCTCTGTTGCTTTGTGTGCCAACATGGTCCTAGAGTGTTCACACACATCACTACCTAAATATATCAACAAATCCCCCCTGGGAGTGATGTGGTGAACAAGTAGCTGACACTCATGTATAAGGAAGTGCCAAGCTATGTGGAAATCACTCCACAAAAGGAAGTAAGTCCAAAGCTTTGCAGAAAGCTTCAAACTTCTCCCTAGGCAGAGCCTTTGTGAAAAGGTCTGCAATGTTCTCCTGTGTGGGCACATATGCCAAGCTGACCTCCCCAGCAGAGGACCTCTCCCTGACATAGTGATAATGCACCTCAATGTGCTTAGTGCGAGCATGGAACACAGGGTTCCTTGCAACTGCCAATGCGCTCTCACTATTAGTGAAGATGGTGGTGGCAGAAGTCGGACCAACACCCAAATCAGCCATAAGGCGTCTGAGCCACACACACTCAACAGTCATTGTGAAAGTTGCCCTATATTCGGCTTCACAACTAGAAGTGGCCATAGTAGGCTGCTGCTTGCTCAACCAAGATATACATGAGCTACCAAGCATGAAGCAAAAGCCACTAGTGGACATACGAGTATCATAGCAACCAGCCCAATCAAAGTCAAAAAAAGCATGCAAACCTGGTGGTAGTGATCCCCCCTTGGGATAAAACAACCCAAGTAGCCGAGTACCACTCAAGTAGTGAAAGATGCGCTTAACCGCCTGCCAATGTTTGACACCTGGGCAATGCATAAACCTGATCATCTGTGAGATAGCAAATTGAATATCTGGCCGAGTAATGCATAAGTAAATCAAGCATCCAATAGCCTGCTGATAGAGAACAGCATCAAATGCATCTCTAGCATCATGAAGACTCAATCGTAAACCTGTCTCCATAGGAGTAGCAATAGGCTTACAGCCTTCAAGGCCAAAACACTGCAATAATGTGTCAATATATTTTGTTTGACACAAAGCCATTCCACCATCAACGTGCATAAACTAAATGCCCAAATAATAATGCAAATGCCCCAAATCAAACATCTCAAATGAGGCATGCAAATCAGCCTTAAAATCAGCAATATGCTTCTCAATAGGACCAGTGAGCAGCATGTCGTCAACATAGAAATTAACGATCAGAAGTACATCATTAGCACGCTTAACATATAAGGTGCTTTCAGTTGGACTTTTCTCAAAACCATGTGCAATCAGATAGGCATGTATCTTCTCATACCAAGCACGTGGCACTTGCTTTAAACCATATAATGCCTTCTTTAACCTGCACACCTGGTTTTCATGCCCTTTCTGCACAAAGCCACGGGGCTGAAAAACATACACTTTTTCATGCAAGTCACCATTCAGAAATGTAGTTTTAATGTCCAACTGATGTACATTCCAACCATGATGGGCTGCAAGTGCACAAATGCTCCGAACAGTAGTCATACGGCATGTAGGTGCAAAGGTCTCATCAAAATCAATGCCTCTTTCCTATGCATAACCCTTTGCAACAAGCCTAGCCTTATACTTGTCACTTGTACCATCCGGTTTACGCTTTAGCTTGTATACCCACTTAGTGCCAATGGCCTTCTTGCCTGGAGGCAAGTCACATAAAGCCCAAGTACCATTCTTCATTATAGCATCATATTCAGATTGCATGGCAGCCATCCAATTTTCTAAATTTTCTGCTTCATCAAACAAAATAGGCTTATTCTCACGACAGAGACTAGATGGAGCCATAGCATGGCAATCTGATGCAAAAGAGGCATTATGAGAGCCTGAATGAGTACGATATGAAAGAGGTGCATCTAATTTTTTGTCATGCAAGGTTTGCACTAGCCATTTTGGCATAGTTCTTGCCTGCTCAATATCACCTCTCTCATCAATGAGTGCATCATGTACATCTGCATTAGAAATGGAATTATCTGCATCATCACATGAAACCTACAAAGGCTGAGAAGTTGCCTCATTAGGACCAACACTAGACTATCCACCTGTAAAAAGAGGCAGCAAAGTATCATACATGTCTTTGGAGCTAACAGAGGTCTCCTTAGTACATGAAAGCAATGGTTGAATAGCATCTTCCACAAAAACAACATCACCGCTAACTAGAATGCATTTAGTCTGTGGATGATACTGATGATAGCCTTTACTTTCATAATTGTACCCAACAAAAATACATTTTACTGCTTTATCATCCAATTTTTTACGATGTTTTTTAGGCACTAATGCATATGCCAAACAAACAAAAGCACGCAAATGAGCAACAGATGGCTTGCGGTCATGCCAAGCCTCATATGGAGTGATACACTACAGCGCTTTAGTGGGACACCTGTTCAATACATATGTTGCACACATGACAGCCTAAAGCCAGAAACTATGTGGTAAAGCCTGACTCTTGACCATACACCTCACCATCTCCATGAGTGATCTATTCTTTCGTTCAACAACTCCATTCTTTTGAGGTGTATACGGCACTGTACACTGGTGTTTTATCCCACGTTCACCCAGAAATGCATTAGAATCAAAAGACATATTCCCCCTCTAGATCAGAACGGAGGGTGCCCATTTTACATGTTGACATATTTTCAGCCAAAAGCAAAAACTGTTTGAAGCACATGAACACTTCGGACTTTGCCTTCAATGGATATACCCATGCATGCCTGGAAAAATCATCGATAAAAGTCATGAAGTAAAGATAATTCCCAAAAGAAGGTGTCTGCATAGGACCACAAACATCACTATGTACAAGCTGCAATTTCTCAGTAGCCCGAACTGAACCATCTTTTGGAAAGGATGAACGCTGCATTTTGCCGAAAATATAGTCTTCACAAACATGTTTTCCAGGTGCCTCAAGTTTGGGCAAAAAGGACACCATTTCAGATTTCTGCAGGCGTAGCAAACTAGCAAAATTCAGATGACCAAAGCATGCATGCCAAAGCTTTGCATTTGACATAGCCTGAGAATCATTTACTGCACATGCCAAATCATTTATAGATCTTTCATAGTCTATGAGCTTATACAGCCCATGACATAAAATGCCAGAAGCAATAATCACATCGCCATTTGACAAATCATGAACTGTACACCTGTCATCAACAAATTTCACAACCAAGCCAATCTTGGCTAATGCAGAAACTGATAAGAGGTTCTTCTTGGTCCCTGACACAAATAACGCATCTGAAAAAGTGAAAGAACTACCATCAGCAGTAGTCAAAATGATCTTACCAACTCCCATAACAGGATAAGAGGAGTTGTTGGTGCATGTAACAGTATTCCCTGTAGGGGCAGGCTCGAGTGAAGAGAAGAAACTACGCTGCGAGGTAATATGTTTGGTCTCCCCACTGTCAAAATACCAAACATCTGAGTCTACAGCAAACATGCACTGCTCATGAGAAGATGGGTCAAAATTGCAGACAGTAGTAAACGCCCACTCTTCTTCCTACACAAGATTAGCAGCCTTTGTTTTTGGTGTAGAGGCCTCTACAACAACCATTCCCGCCTCTTTCTTCTTTGCCTCTTTAGCAGCCAGTTTTAGACAGTTCTTTATGATATGATCGTTCCCTTTACAGTACTTACAAAACAATTTCTACTTTTCTGATTTCTTCTCATCTTTATCTTCCTTCTTCGAATATGCAGAATTAGCAGATTTCTGCTTACTAGTTGAAGAGCTCCATTTTCCTTTGCCCTTCTGACTAGCCAAGAAAGCTTGATCTGCAACTCGCATAATGGACCTATTTTTCCTGAACTGATCTTCCTGCAACAGAACAGAGACTAACTCCTCAAATGATAAGGCATTTGGATTGCCTTTCATCATCAACCGAAGAGTAGAAACAAAATTCTAATATGAATCAGGAAGACGATTCAGAACGGTCTACACAAGTGAGCTATCTGGTATAACCTCATCAACAGAAATCAACTGTTCCTTCAAGTCTTTGATCTTCATTAGGAAACTGTCCATAGAATCACCTTCATTCATGTGCTCACTCTCCAACTGTTTTCAGAGGTAAGCAACACGAGCCTTATTCCTAGCTTGGTACAATGTGGTAAGTGTATCCCAAGCATCCTTAGCTATTCTACAAGAGCGAGTGTGAGGAATAATGGCATGTTTGATAGAAAAAGCTATCAATGCATATGCCTAGGCATCTCTGCCTTCCCAGCGAATCTGCTCTGCAGTAGGTGCTACAGAAACCGCAGCACGAACATGAATATGGAGAATATCTTCATCTTCGACACCTTCTGCATCAGCTTTAGTACCTGCAGTTGTAATAGTTGCAGGTGTGATAGGATGTTTTTCGACACCCTACACAATGTTCCACAGTCCTTTTGCAACCAACACATGTCGCATCATATTAGCCCATAATGGGTAGTTGGTACCATCCAACTTATCCTCAACAGCCAACATACGGAATATATCACTGCTTTCAGCCATGGCCGGTGACTAAAATACCTTGATGCAAAAAATTGACTGTATCTCAAAAAGTTGAACAGAACTACCGAGACAAATTTTGCTAGACCTATAGCAGACTTCGAGACGCTTATACTAGAAAACAAAAACTGGTATATACCTTTGACACAAAAAGATGAAATAGCCTGCACAAGCGTTGTGATAGTGCATCCGGAGGCTGAAACGAGCTTAGATTGCGATTCTGAGACTACAAATGGAGGAGTGTTGATGGCGTCCGAGATGAAGCGATGACTGGCTCTGATACCAATTGTTGGAGATAGACGTCTACGGAAGCACGCGAACAACACAAGGAAGAAGAAGAAGCTTGGAGCACAACACACAATAGTGAATGTATTACTAGAGAATGTACAAAGATAAGAAGCCCATTAGGGCAATAGGCGTATATACAAGCAGGGGGAAAAAAACCTTCTAAAGAGGGAAAAAAGTGCCCCGGTGGTCCTAGAATGTTCACACACATCCTCTACATCCAAAAACAACTCTACGAGAACATCGTATGAAGAAGAAGCAGTTTCTTGTTTTGCATTATACTTGGTCATCTTTTAGAAGGTTTTGACAAAGAATTACATTGAGAGAAATAAAAGCAGCAGATATTTACAGCTTATATGATTTGACTCATATGTGTATGAATTATGTTTTAGTTAAAGATTTTGAGCAGGCAGCTAATATGTTCCCTCAAAGAATTATTGGAGAGTCAATAGAAAGCTACTTGGTATATGATAAGTTACAAAGAAGTATATTTCTTCTTTATCTAACTCTTAAGGTAAAAGAGTATTTGTAGAAGATGTTGGAGACTTGGAGAGAGGTTTTATGTTTGGAAAGGTTACCTGATGTTCAATATTTTCAGAAAACTTCAGAAAATTCAGATTTTGTGTTGTACCAGTCAGTTGGAGAATCTACTTTCTATGATTGTCTAGACTTTTTGATACATGTTTGTATTCATAAAGGTGTTCCAATTCAGATCCTATCACTTGATTGAGGAGTGGAGTTAGCCAAAAGAAAGTCAAGCAAGGACTTTCACATTTCACCCGGGTAGAATATGAAGATATGAAGTATCAACTTGCAGCTTTTGGAGTTCTCAAGGTGAGATTTTTTCCACTTATGTCTCAAGTAGAAGTTGCAGATTAGGATTTGGTTAAAGAAAAGTTTTTACAACTTTATGTGAGAAGCATGGACACTTGGGGACATTCAAGTAGCAAATCAAACATTTAGTCATGAAGTTTTATGAGAGCAGATTCTACACAGGTATTTTGTTGGAGAGATCATTGATCTTGGATGATCTTGTATGATCTTGTAAGATCTTGATAGATCTTCTATGATCTTGTATGATCTTGTATGATCTTGTATGATCTTGTATGATCTTGAAAGATATTTGTTATGTTGTAGAAGGTTATAAATCCTAAAGTGCTTTTAATAAAGGTTTTATTGATCAGCTAACCTGATTCTAGATTTTGGGAAACTAAAGAATGACAGGGAAAGCTAATGGCATGTGCACAATCCTAATAAAAAGCGTTCAGAAGTTTTGTTTCAGACACAGGTATTAATGTTATGAAAAATCAGATTTATGAAGGAAGATGCTCCAGATTTCATAAAGTCTGATATATTTGAAGAATTCTAGATACTAGTGTTAAATCATCCAGGGGGGTGATGAAACATGAAGACTTATTTTTCAGCCATATGTAAAAGAATGCAGAGTCATTTCTACAGGTATTCCTATATCAAGTATTCCTATATTTCCTTTGTCAGTTTCTCTTTATGTTCCAGCTTTAAAAGAAGAAGGAAGAAGGAGAATGCCTGGAGAAAGTTCCTGTTAGGATGTTCTTGATCAAGAGAAGGTTCCAGAGTTCTATTGAAGAGAAATTTGATATTTCAGAGAGGTATGTTTTAGAGGTGCACACATTTATGTTTATACTAGATTCTAAAGGAAATACGTATGAAGGATTTACAGATTGAACAAGGATGAAGACATGATGACATCATAGATTTTCTGATGAGACTCATGAGTTGAGTTGAGTTGAGTTGAGTTGACTTGAGTACAGTCAGAGATGAACCAGTACTGTTCATAATACACTACGTTGTGAGTTGTCAGTCACAAGTCCCAGGATTCAGTTCTTGATTATGTTTAGTGTATTTACATGACACAACAAAAGTATGTTGAGAAACCTTTCATAAGTTAAATGCAAGTATGAGGATCCTAGTGTATGTTTTCAGGTTTGAGAAGAGAGGACAAAGCAATTTCAGAGTCAGTACATGCTACATTTGTTGTCAAGCAGTGATTGCTTGATGTGTACACTATTGGATATCTAGTTCGCATATTTTCTCAAGTATTATGGTTCATATTCAGCAAGTTCAGGTGTTTGAAGTTTGAAGGAAAGTCAAATTCAATTTTGAAGAAGACTTTTGAAGAAAAGGTTTGAAGGTCAATTTTTGGAGTACAAGTTTGAAGCTTATGAAGTTACATATCCAGTTCATTTAGTACCAATATGACATTGCAGGGGGGATTGTTGGAAAAAATGTCATATAAGTACATTGTCCATGGTTAATTTTGCTCAGAGAATACAACATGTGTAAACTTCTGTGGAGAAGAATCAAGAAGCCATTGCCCTAAAAGATCAGCATAAGATAGCTTTTGCCACCGATCGGGGCATATTCACTTTTTGAGCAATGCCATTTGGGCTAACCAATGCACCATCTACCTTCCAATGGCTAATGTACCATGTGTTCAAAGAATTCTTGAGAAAAAACTTGGAAATCTATGTTGATGATCTCTATTCTCATTCTATCATTAAACAAATACATATACCTGATCTCAGACAAATCTTTGATAAATGTAGAGAATAGCAGGTCTACCTAAACCCAAAAAAGTGTGTTTTTATGGTCACGCAAGGCAAGATTCTAGGACACATAGTGTCAAAGAATGGCATATCCATGGACGAAGAGAAAGTTAGAGCAATTGCAGAGTTGCCTAGGCCAAAGAATTTCAAGGAAGTACAATTTCAAGGATTTCAAGGAAGAATTTCAAGAATTTCAAGGACGAAGAGAAAGTTAGAGCAATTGCAGAGTTGCCTAGGACAAAGAGAAAGTTAGAGCAATTGCAGAGTTGCCTAGGCCAAAGAATTTCAAGGAAGTACAAGCTTTCATGGGGCATTACAGATATTACTAACATTTCATTCACATGTATGCAATCATTGCAAAGCCTATATACTCTCTTTGGACAACGTTTGAATGGACGGATGAATGTGAAAACTCCTTTAACGAGCTTAAGCGACGATTGTGTTTTTCACCAATCTTGACTACACCAGATTGGAACAAGCCATTCCATGTCCATGTGGATGCATCCAATTACGCTATTGGGTGTGTGTTAGCACAGCCTACTAGTGAAGCTAATATGGATCTTCCAATTTCTTATGCCAGTAGACAATTGAATGCGGCTAAAAAAAATTATACCCCTACCAAAAGAGAAGGATTAGTCATGGTATATGCAGTTAAGAAGTTTAGACATTATTTTCTTGCAAATAAGTTTAAATTTATTACAAACTATCAAGACTATTATATCTAGTGAACAAACCATGTAATACTAGCAGGTTAGTAAGATGGTTCCTCTTCCTAATGGAATATGACTTTGAATTTGTGGTTAGAAAAGGTAGGTCTCACCTTAGGGTGGATCACCTTTCGAAACTAACATGAGGAGACTCCCCTCAAGGAGTGTCCAATGACCTTCTTGATGCCTATTTGTTCAATCTAGAAGTAGTGCCTGACTAGGCTAAAACTATAGTGCATATTCTCACCTTTGGACCTCAACGTCATGTATTGAGAAACAAGGATAAAGAAGTGGTGAAGTGCAAGATTATGACGACTATGTGCTATAAAGATGACTCTCCTTCCAACCAAATGCCTCTATATATAGCTCTCTCTAGGGGACAGCCTTCTTGGGCAGGTGGATACTAACCATCCATGTGTCAGCCATGTAACTACATGTACACCAAGTGTCCCAATTAACTAGAGTTAACTCAAGTGGATGCTTCTAGAAGGTTCTAGAGCTCTTTGGGCAAAACACTCTCCCCATGTACCCCATCGGGGTTGAACCCAAGACCTCATCCTTCACATCCTTGAGTCCCAACCACTAAGCTAAGTGGATCACTTGGTTACAAAAGTAAAGGACCTTCTAGTAAGTCTAGACTCAAGATATTTGTTCATACATATGAGAGACCAAACGGTGTCCGATTTCAAATCCATTTGAACAGGTCGGAGCCTTAGATCATAGACTTACTTTATTACATTCTTCCCCCCTTGGAGAATATTTTCGTCCTCGAAAATAGATCTCTATAACTACTATAGGCAATCCCCGATCCTCATGTTCTAAAACTGGAAGAACATGGTCATGTTCTAGAATTGGAAGAACATGTCTCATCTCTATGGTGACATCCTTTCCCAAATGACTCAAAACACTATCTCGCTTTGCACTTTGATAAACTAGTCAAAGTACAAAGTAGTAAATGAATAATAAGGGTGGATCTAAAAACATCCCTAGCCAATTCATAGTTTTTACTAGGTGTGATCTGGGCACAAACATGTGAACTCGGTGCATTCAAATTACTAGTTCATTTATGGGTATGACTGGTGCATGGACTTAGTAACAAAGGCAGAATTCTTATGCTTCGCAAGACTTTGAGAAGTCTTGGTTCACTTAAATTTGGTTTGGAAAACTTGAATTTTGGTTGTCCCAAACATCTAACTTAGATGTTTGTACAATGGTTTACTCCTATCCAACAGTTACTTGATTTTTTCACTCAACTAGAGGACTACTTTATCCAAATGAGTTTAAAAATCCTATGTAAATTGTAGGGGAAAGTTTACCATTTGCTTTGAGTCAACCATACTATAACTTGACCAATTCAAAGTCAAAATGAAAATTGTCCAACTTAGGATACGTTTCTCAAAGACTTGAGCTAAAATTTCTTGGGAATTGACAAGCTGATGAGCAAGTCCTAACTTCTCTTTTCTAGAGTATACTAGACTCTAGAAATTCATTTAGAGTTATGCTAAATAACTTGAAGCAAACTCAAATGAATAAGTCAATCTTGAACTTAACATCTTTTGAAGATTGAAAAGGTTGTTGTTTAGAACATCTATCTAGGATGTTTAATTTAGTTACCTCATTCTAACTAGCTAACCCCTCCCTTTTGTGAAAACAATTAGATACCATATCTGCGTCAAATCCAAAATATTTGGAAAGCGGAAAGAAAGAACGAAAACCATATTTAACCAATTCAAACTTCAAAGATCTGTTAACTTGCTATGAGTCAAAGTCTAGATGAGTCAGGACCTTAACTTCTCAAAGATTTGTTTCAATAGGGCATTGAAGTATTTTTCCTATCTTTGAGAGAAATAAACTAGATTCTCAAAAAGATCCCTGGAATAAACCTAAACTTCATCTAACCATGGGATACTTGTCTTGTATCCAACATCAGTGTGTCCACCCATGAACATTCTATTGATGACTTTTTTTCTCAAATAATGCTTCACATGAGACTAAGTTCAAGTCCTATTCAATCTTCCTAACTCCTTACTAGGAATGCAATTCTTGTGCATTTCTTTAAGTCAAGGATTGAATTTTCCAGTTACACTAGGAACTTAGTGCTTAACTTAGTCAATCTATCCTTAGTTGAAAGGATTAGTTGGAAGTCAAGGTCTCACTCATTCAAAAATTTACCAAATATTTTTGATCGACAACACTTAAGCTTGAAGTGTTCCAAAATAAGAACAAGTCCTTTGTCCTTTTTGAAAAAGAAGATCTTGGAAGTTACTTACTTCATATCTTCTTAAATTGGTCTTGAAGTATCTTGAGGTCATGCTTTTATCATCCTTGAATTTAAACTTCTTCTTTGAAGTTTGCATTTTGTTTAGGATCCAATCTAACTTCAAGGTCCAATCTAGGATTAAAAGATAATTATCATCCCACGGTCTGATGTCCCATACCATCTTTCCTAAATCAATTTGATTATAAAATCTGGTGTCCCATACCATCCTATTTTATATTCGCATTAATGTATGGGTGATACTTATCCTAAAGTCCAAATCATTTCTTGATAGAGTACCTTCTTTGTTCAATTCTTTACGAGAATTTTTGAAGTTTCAGGCATTATCTCTAACTAGATATTCTAAGTTTTGATTCCTTCACATGATTGTCTCACAATCACGTGCTTTGCTTTGGAAACTTGAAAACATTTTGATAGAATATCTATTCCTCTTTGCTAGGATTTTCAAATGAAAATCTGTTAGAATTCCAAGTAATTGAATTTTCACAGATTCAAGTTCAATTGTTTTATTCTTGACCAATTTGTAGTGACAAGATCTTTTGAATTCTTATCTTTAGATTGCTTTCTTACTTATGCTTTAGGTACCTATCCTGGCCAGGACTTTATAGGAATCTCTCTACTGCGTAAGTCTAAGCATCCACTCATGCTTTTTGGATTTGTACCAAAAATCCCTTTAAGGATAGGCAAACATTATGTTTTACCTTCTACAAACTTAAGTACCATTTTCATAGTTGCAGACTACATTCTTGGAATTTCTTCACTCTGTTTAGACTTGGAACAACGAATTCTTTTTAGAATTTTCCATTGGATAAATCTAACTTGAGTGAATAATTCCCGAAAGGAATTTTATTGCCAATATTTGGAAAATCTACAGAGTAGTTCCAATCGTATGTTCTTGGACAATCATGGCCAAGCTTGATCAAGTCTGGTTGACCTTGCAACTAGAATAAAGACTTAGTCTTTATTATTAAGATCTCTTAAACTAACAAAAGCATCTTCACTTACCCATGGGATTTTTTAGAGATCTTTCCCTCAACTAAAGTCCAAACATGTACTAATGCCTTTCACATTCTAAAGATAAGAATCTTTGATAAACCTCCAGGATATATCAACCATTGGACGTTAAGTACCACTTCTAGTGGTTTGGAACTTGTTGGGAACTACTTACTATTAAACTTGCTTGAAAGAATCCAGTCTCATATCTAGGGAGATTTTTCTTTCAAGAATTTTAGATTCATGTCAAGGAATCAACTAATACTAAGCCAATGATTCATCTTGGAATCGTTTGCTTTCGAGTCTAGTGATTCATCTTGGAATCTTTTTCTTTACTGGAATGATCTTCAAAAGAAATTCTTGAGTTTTGGACAAGATCAAGATTTAAAGCTTTACAAGGTATGTTGAAGGCTGAAGAACTTCTGGGCATCCGTTCTGGCGAGCGAGGTCCTGGCGTTGTAGCTGCTGCTGCTTTTGCTGGGTTGAGGGATGAGTCGTCGACACGATCGGACGCCCGGTCGCGAGTATCGCGACCTCTCCCTGTGTATCGCGTGATTCTGCCCAGTTCCGCGATCGCTTGAGTTGCGTATCGCGTATCGCTGTTGGCGTATCGCGATCGTTTGGGTGGGTATCGTGGTCTTCTGATGTCCGGTATCGTTTGCTTGCGTGTTTTGTTCGGGGCAGGCGGGCGGAGCGATCGGCGATCGTTTTGCTGGCCGGCGTGCGGAGCGATCGGCGTTTCGAGCGGCTCAATATCGCCGGGAATCTAGCTGCTCCACCGGGTATCGCCGGGAGCCAGGCGATCGGCCGTTCCCGAGCTTGCAGTCAGCGACACGTGGCTTTGGCGCGGGGCTCGAGGGATTCGCCATCTTGGCAAATAAAATAAAAAGTGCAGGCTCCGTATAAGTGCGACAGAAAAAAGAAAAAAAAAAGGGGAAAAAAGAAAAAAGAGAAAAAAGAAAAAAGAGAAAAAAGAAGAAAAAGAAAAGAAAAGAAAGAAAGAAGAAGAAAAAAAAAGAAGAGAAAGTAAAGAAAAAGATCCGAATTTTTCCCTTTAGTTCAAAAAAAAAAAAAGAAGAGTGAGAAAAAAAAAAAAAAAGAGAAAAGAAGAGAAAAAAAAAAAGAGAAAAAGAAAAAGGAAAATTGAAAAGGTTCGAAAAGGGGAAGAGGGCTTCCCTTTTGTGTGGGATTTTGGAGTGCCAGGCTTCGGTGTCTTCCTGGGTTGTGGTCGGTTTATTCCCCATGTTGGAGGGGCATGCCTTAGGGGTTTGAAAAATAAAAGTGTTTGGCCATGGATGTGGCTTCTTCCTCTCTCGTGAAAAGTAATCGGGCCCCTCCCCCTGGGGAGACCGATTTCCTGGCCGCTCTGCTGGAGGGGGGGTCGTGTGCCGCCCCTGGGGCATCCGAAAGTGTTGAATCCCCCGTCGTGTCCCTCAGTAGACCCGCAGTTCTATCTGCTCAGGAGGAGCTCAAGAAAGTTTGCCTCGTCGGTCAAGTATTTGGCCCTAGGCCCCCGCTCGAAATTGTGCGACAATGGCTTCGAAAAGAGTGGTTCCCTCGAGGACTAAGTGTCAGCAAATGTCAGTTCTTACCAGCAAACCACATGCTGCTAGTCTTTGAGAATGAAGAGATGGCGTTCCAAGCCCTAAGCGCAGGCACCTGGCATTTAGGTCGGGTGACCCTGTGCCTATTCAGATGGTCCCCGGACTTTACTCCTGACAAATCGAAATCACTTCGATATCCTCTTTGGGTTGAGCTCCCTAACCTCCCATACTTCTTGTACAACTTCGTGTGGGACATTGCCTCTCCTATCAGCAAGCCGTTGGCTTCACGCGAAGACATTGGTGGTCTCATCTATGAAGGCGCAAGACACTCGTTCAATGCTAGGTGGCACCCACAAATCTGCGTCGAGGCCGACCTCAGTTCGCCGCTCCCATCAAAGATCAAAGTGGACATGGGAGAAGGTGATGTTTGGGAGCAGGATGTCACCTACAAAAACCTCCCCAACGCGTGCTTTCGTTGTGGCCAGCAAGGTCACAGGATTAAAGACTGCCCTCTCAGGCAAAAAAACAAGCGTTCGCAAGAAGCCTCCAAAACTGCCCAAGACAACAATGGCGATTCGACCCACTCGACCAAGGAAGGGGATGGCAAGGGCCTCCTCAATCCACAAGCTGATGCTGATGGCTTTACTGAAGTTAGAAGAAGAAGGAAAAGAAGTCCGCGGGCCAACGGCGAGAGAAACAATCTGCCGCTTACCCCCAACAGCAATTTGTATTGCAATCTAGAAAAGGAGATCAACGAGCTTGACTACCCAGGTGGGAAGCCACTCGAGGTAGATACCTACGACAATGCCCTAGAGATCCCTGACAACAAAGAAACCCCCCAAGAGGGTTACACCACAAGCAAAGAAGATGGTTTCACCACTAGTAATGAAGACAACATGGATAGTGAAAGTTCTATCATTGGATCGACGATCCCGGAAACGGTGCCGAGCACGGGGCCCAGTTCTCCCCAGCAAGGAGCTTCCCGCAAAGGAAAACAGCCTATGGAGCTACCCTGGAAAAGCCCCCACAAAAACCGATTTCTTGGTCGGGAGCAGATCCCAACGAAAAAGAAAGATGAAGCCAAGAGAAGAAAGGACAAAGCTCCCTCCCGCAAAGAGGGATCATCACAAAAATGATCATCATCTCGCTAAATGCTAGAGGGCTAACCGACCCCTCAAGAGCGACCATCATTGGTCAATGGCTTCGCGACATTAGTTTAAACCCAGATGTTATATGTATTCAAGAAATTAAAATTGACGGTGAAGACCTTCAGAAACGACTCAGACAGGTCTCCTCGGCCCATGTGTGGATCCCAACGAAGCACCAACGGGGGTCTGGAGGAACGGTTATCGGTGTTAAACAACTCTGGCTTGAAAAGCTTGAGAACTCCATTGAAGATGAAAGTCACTGTTGGATCGCGGTTTCCTTTGGTGCTCCTTTTTGTGTTACTATGGTCTCCTTGTACGCCCCTAACGGGGAGTTGGAGAGAATGAACACTTGGGCTTCTTTAGACTCGCTTCCCCACAACGTGCTTATTTGTGGAGACTTCAACATGGTGGAGGACCCTAGGGACAGATGGATGGGCAAGGGTAGGGTCTTAGACAGTCGGGAGAAAGAAACCTGGGACATGACCAAACTCCACTTGGACCTGGTTGAATTCAAAGACTTGAATGGCTTTTCTTGGTCGAATCTCCAGACGGGCGAGGACCTGAGGAAAGCTAGACTCGATAGATGCTACATCTCTCAGGGCTTTACTCATCAGTGGGGTCACCCTACCATCACGCAACGCTCTGACCTCACCATCTCCGATCACTACCCGATCGTTATCACTTTTCAACCTTCAAACAAGATCCGCAAGGCTCCGTGGTTCCATGCCAACGTTTCCTCCTTCTCTCTCCCCTCCGCCCACCAAGAGATTGCCGATGTGTGGAAGGTGGCGTTCGCCTCTGGCTTGGCCCCAGCCAAGTGTTGGAGAAGTGCGGTCGACAAGTCTCGTAAGATAATGATCAGAACTAAGAAGTTGATCGAGACTGTGCGACGGGCTCGTAGGGAAGCTCTTTACCACAGACTCTGGCGGCTCGAGGAGGAAGTGAACAAAGGAAAACTCCAAGCCCAGAAAGGTCTCCGAAAAGTCAGAGCAATGTTGAGATACGAGGAAGAAATACAAAGGAAAAACTTGCAAATCTTCTTCAAGGAGTGGTGGGCCGGCAAAGCCGACAAACCCACCAAAGAGATGTGCCGTATCCTTAAAAGGAAACACAACAGAGAGTCGATCCCCCTACTGCTAGATCCACATGGCAATGTATGCAATTCAGAAGAAGATAATTTTGGAGTCATCGAAGGGCACTTCACGAGACTCCTGGGAACCTCGAACCCCCTCTCCCACCATAGAAGGGACTGCATGGCTGCCATTTCTAGGGTTTCCCCCCGGAGAATACCACCCAACCTCCACTCCCTGCTTCATGCCCCTATCTCTGAATCAGAAATCATTGAGGTTATTGATGCCCTCCCCCACGGTAAAAGCCCAGGACCCGACAGACTCACTAACGAGTTCTTTAAATCCTTCAAGCTCGTGGTTGCCACCCCTCTTCGGATGGTCTGGCAAGAAGCGCTAAAGTTTGGTGCTCTTCCTTCTTGTCTTAATAATGGAATTATCAAGTTGATTCACAAGAAGGGGGAAAAGAACAGAATCGAGAACTGGCGGCCTATTACGATGCTCCAAACAGGATACAAGATCATCGCCAAAGTCATTGCCAACAGACTTTCGTGCCACCTGAGATCTTGGCTTAGTGAGGACCAAAAAGGTTTCATCAAAGGCAGGTCTATTCTGGAAACCATTATGGACATTTGGGAAGGTATTCAATTTGCAAAGGAGTCCAACCAAGACGTGGTTTTCCTCAAGATCGACTTTGACAAAGCCTACGACAGGCTTGAATGGGACTATATTCTGCAGTCGCTCCAAGATCTCGGATGTAGTCGGAAATTCACCAAGATGATTGCGACCCTTCTCGGAAACGCAACGACCCAAATTAACGTTAACGGCAAACTTTCGAAGGCGATCCATCTTAAAAGATCTATTAGACAAGGGTGCCCTCTGGCCCCCCTTCTTTTTGCCATCGCCACTGAGGGGCTGAGCAGACTTGTGGCACACCACGTGGAGGCTGGCAATATCAAAGGCCTCCGGCTACCTCACGACCACAATCAAATCATCATGAGACTTTTTGCCGACGATATGAACGCGTTCGTTCACAATGATAACACCAGTCTGGAGACATTCTGGAGGTGTCTTGATACCTTTTGTGAGGCCTCTGGATCTAAAATCAACCACAATAAGACCGCCTTTAGGGCTATCGTGGGACATCAACCTGGCCTCCTCATTGATCATGGTTGCCAAATCATTCCGCAGGGCCAAATCTATCGGCTGCTTGGAATCCCCTTGGGGTTTGGCGTCTCTATGGAGCAGCGATGGAACTGGGTGCTGGCCAAACTTGAAAACAAGCTTAACTACTGGAGAGGCATGCAAATCAATCTCGCTGGACGCGCTATGGTCATCAACACGTTCCTCCTCTCGTCTACCATCTATTTCCTTTCTTGTTGGAGACCGAATGAGCAAGGCCTGTCTAAACTGAATAGCATCTGCAGAAACTTTCTTTGGACGGGTGATCATAACAGAAGGGGGGTGCCTAAAATCAAATGGGCCATCTGCACCAGCCCTAGAGATAGCGGGGGGCTTGGTATCCTGGACATTGGATGTATGGCTAACAAACTGGCAGCCAAATGGATGATTAAGGCTTGGTGCAATGGAGAGGCCTCGTGGGCCAAGCTGATCTTCAGAAACAAGAATGAGTTGGCCCTCACGGGGTTCCCGAATTGGAAGAATCTGGACATCATGACCCTGCTATTCTCCCCGATTCCCGTCTTCCTGAAAGGCTCCAATCTCGTGTGCTCTCTCTGGAAGGGCTGGAATAAAGTCAAAAGATTCACAAGAATTAGTGAGGACTGGAAGTGGGCGACTGGAATCAGACAAAACGACTCTATCTGGTTCCCGATACATGGCATCCGGAGTGTGGAGTCGTGGAACATTCAAAATGCCAGGAAGTTATGGAACAAAGGATTCAAAAAATGGAAACACCTCTGGAAACAGGACACCAACAGCTGGATCAACTTCGAGGATATCGACCCTCGCATAAACATCTCCTACGAAGAATGGAACACCTTGCAAAGCAGATGCCTCGCTTGGGATCGCCACAAGACTCGCCTACTCATGGGACACGACGCGCCGAACTCGCTTGGTCTCAAATGGCACAATGGAAATAGCCTACTCAAAATCCCGAACATCAAAGATACGGCTGACCTCCAGTTCAGCCTAAACAAGAAGTGGTGCCTGTCTTGGACGCGGCTTCGGTGGGACATGAAATTCATGGGTATCTGGCACCCCCTAATAGAGATTAAGAAGTCGGTCCTCTTATGGCAAATTCTTCATCGAGGAATCTGGACCAACCATAAGGCTAGCAAACTTTGTGGGTTCCCTCCTTGGTGCAAACGCTGCCACCGCGCTATCGAAGATGTCCCACACATCTTCCTTTCTTGTCCCAACTCCTACAGAATCTGGCAGACGGTTGGAATGAAAATCAGGCTTCAAAAACAGCCTAGTTGGAAACAAGTCCTTTTGGGAGAAGCGATCGGCTGCTCTGCGCCTCTCTGGAACGCCATCAGAGGGGAAGTTCTGTGGAAAATTTGGCGGGAGAGGTGCGCCCTCAACTTCGGCGATCCCCCCAGGGAGTGGTCGATTGAGAAATCGCTTTTCCTCCTTGGCAAAAGGATTGTTAACAGTAAGAAATCCCCTCCCTTCAGGCACCATCAAGTCCTCCTCCTGATCAACAACAAGCTCAAACCCAAGTGGGTCCCGCATGAGGGCGATGAAAGGGTGATTAACCTTCTCTGTAACGCAACCTAGGATTCAATCTAGCTTCCCCTGCTTTGTGGGATTTGGGGGGTCCCGTGGGCACTAGTCCCCTTCTACTGTACTTTTGTTTCTTAATTTAATTCAAGTCCGGGAGAGTAGGCTATTGCCGAACTTCCTTTATATAAAAAAAAAAAGATTTAAAGCTTTATTGCTTGTCCAAAAGATATTCCTTTTTAACCAATGAAATAGTTAACCAGACTACTTCATTTTTATTGGCTTATCTTTAGGAAGTAGCTTAATTCCCAAAGATTACTTTGATGTATCTTTTAGGAAAATATCTTGATTCCCAAAGATTACTTTGACTTGGTTTTTTTCTTTAGGCTCATATTATCTTACAAAACCAAGAATGATTTTTCCATCCTCCAAAAAATGCTTAATAAAGTTTCCATTCTTTTTGAAAACTTTGCATCTTGACTAGAGATGCAGTCATGGAACCTAGCATGCAACCATTGAGCACTAAAGTTCAAGTGATGCTAACCTTTATTCACCTCTTTGAGGTTCATTACTGATCTGGATGAAATCAAAGAAAAAACTTCAAAAGTTCCATGATTTTTTTCAAAGTTGGAACATATCAAGTATCCTTTGAGCTTGAAAGTTCGATTGATTTAAGTTCCATTTGATTTTATTTAGTTCTTATCATGTCATGGAATACAACCAGATAAAACTTTCCAAATCCTACTTAGATGCATGATTTCTTAAATCCAAACTAACGACTACATCTAGGTTTGTTGTTAGGATTCTCTAAGTTTTCTCCTAAACTTAGATTCATCATGTAAATTTTCAAGGAGCCCTATTTTCTTGCAATTCCAATGAGCAAGAAAATTGAACACTTGACTTATACTTTCCCTACCTCTTTTTTCTTAGAAAAGGAAGGTAACAAAAGTATAAGTATTTAACTACTTAACCAACAATCATGCATATGCAAATGCCTATTCTTGCATGCAAATGCATGTGAGTGCATGCACGTGTTGGCATTCTCCTTTCATGCACCAAACTTAAATCAAGCAATTTCTTGAGCATCAAAATGCATGTTCCCAACCATCCTTGCACAAACATTCTACTTGCTAGCTTTTAAAAAGATATAACCGTTCATGTGCATAAAGTTGAGCTTTACCTATCTCTTTCAAGCAAGAAGAAAATGTGTTTTGTGCATGAAAACATTTTTTGAAAGGGAGAAATGCACCAACATTTTTTCGTAGATGCATGTCTATGATTGATAAGTGTTTTCATACTTCGATGCTCTCGTATTTTGCTTTCATTAAATTGCATACAATGCTTTCAAATTTGAAGTTTCCTTCCCTACTTCAATGATAATAGCAATGCATTCTATATGAAAGCATAGAGCAAAGAAAATATTGAAATGAAAACATCAACTTGTAAAGTACTTAGCTTCCAATTAAGCTACATCCCTCCATTGATCCTCAGGAGGAGCCGTTTCCATCCTTTGGTCCAAGAGGAAATCCTTTGGTCCATGAGGAAAATTTTCATACTCCTCCTTGAAAGCCATGGCTTCCTCTTGTCTTTTTCTTTGAAGAAATGAAGTCACCATGCTGCTCTTAGCCCATCCTATATCTTTGGATGAATTGCGATGATGCTTCACTTGAAATATGTTTGAAATGAAGCAAAGAGCTCAAAAGTCAAAGCTTGCATATTCGAAATCTAGAGGTCAATACCAGGGTCATTGTTCTCGTATGAGATTTGCAATCATTTTGAAGCTAACTATGTTCAACTGTCAGGCTTATTTGTTGAAGCAGATATATGCAAAAGATGCCTACAACTCCGATGGTAAGGATAATGCAGCGGCCTCTGCTCATAAGAGGTCAGGTTTGAACCTGGTGATCTACGATGTGTACAAAGTTATGCAACCTTTTTCTTTACACGTAGAACGTGCTGCAACACCGTCACTGTTATTAGAATTACAAAGAATTATGAAATTTGCTTGTTGCGTGGGATAGCAAAGATGTCCGTCTTGTTTGACGTCGCATGGTTGAGTCTTGTGTGCGATCATAGCTAGAATAAACTTATTTCTTGGTTTTGATATATGGTTGAAGCTTCTATACGGACACATGGCTAAAGGTTGTTTTAGTGGAATTCCTTCACAGGTCATGGATTCAAGAAGCATGGATAGGCAGAGTTGATGGCATCCAGCCCACGTGTGTTCAATCCCTATGGAACTCGAGCAGCCATTCTAGCTCCTTTGCTTAATATCAATTTTTGCTTCTCCTTGCTCCTTCAGGAGGATGCCATTCTTCCGAAATTTAAGGGGATGCTAAGCTCACACATGGAGGAGTTTGTGAAGAAGGAGATACATCCGAGTACTAAGCTGATGCAACATAAAGAATATCTCCAAAAAGGTGATATATCCACACAAGAGTTTCATATGATGAAGAAGAAACTACAAGGTGAAGGTGATACAAGGTTTCCATGAAAGCTTGCCTAGCTCTGATACCAATGCAAGATTACAACCACCATGTGCTAGAGAGATGACTCTCGCCCCAACCAAATCCCTCTATATATAGCTCTCTCCAAGGGACTGCCTTCTTGGGCAAGTGGATACTAACCATCCATGTGTCAACCATGTAACTACATGTGCACCAAGTGTCCTAGTTAACCAGAGTTAACTCAAATGGATGCTTCTAAAAGGTTCTAGAGCTCTTTGGGCCAAAACACTCTCCCCATGTACCCCATGGGGGTTGAACCCAAGAGTTCGTCCTTCATATCCTTGAGTCTTAGCCACTAGGATAAGTGGATCTCTTGGTTACAAGAGTACATGGCCTTCTAGTAAGTCTAGACTCGAGATCTTTGGTCATATATACAAGAGACCAAATGGTGTCTGATTTCAGATCCATCTGAACCAGCCAAACCCCTAGATCATAGACTTATTTTATTACATGACGTCTCAAAAATACCACATCATGGCAAGCAGCATGTATAAGCACACCAATCAAGGCACACTAGTTTGTTGTGTAGATGAAGATGAACATGCAAAGTGGTTGCAAATAGCACATGTAGGTGCACTATAGCAACATCACTCCAAACATCAGACTCTACAAACTAGGTACATTGGCCAACAATGGAGGTAGATGTCCATCGGATATGTGAATGCCCAATGTGTGGTGTCAAATCACCTGTGGAACATGCCAAACTATATCAAGTGTCTTTAGCACCGGAATGGACCAAACCATTAGTAGCCTTTTTGAGGATGAAAACATTCCCCCAAGAGATGACATTAGCTAGACGAAAGATCTTAGAGCAAGAAGCCCTAAATTATGCACTCATTGATGATAATTTCTATAAATGAGGAAGAGACAGCTATCTTAGATGTTCATGGGAGTGAATACCTCAAGATCATAGAGGCTACTCACGAAGGAGTAGCAAGAGGACACTTTGGATCCGATAGGATGATTAAGAATACTAACCTCTATTTTGATTGCCTTGAATAATTTCAAATCTCTAGATTTCCTAAGATCAATTTTGTTATTTGATTTCTCAAATTCCTTGTGGGCCCGGATGTATGCATTCCCAATGACATCGTTGGTATCTATAAAATTTTCTTTTTGTTTCACCTCTTCACATTTTTTTTGAACTTCCTTTTTCTTGATTTGTATCTTCATATATATCCGATTTGCTCTGATGTACCCTCTTGTCCTTGTAACTTCCAATAGTACTTGACCTCTGGCTTGGTTCTTCTAGAATCTTCCCTTTATTTCTTGTCTACATGACCATGGAGTCTATTTCTTCTAATTGTACTACTCTAGCGGATGGTGATTGTACAACATTGACTTCTTTTGCTGCTCCTTGATTATTTACAGAGATCATTTGGAGGTGGGGCCCCGATGTAGATGCTTTGTTTTGTGGGCAAAAATTTGTGTAATGATCTCTAGCATTTGGGCAATTCTTACAAGGGAAGCATTTTTTGGCAAAGTACATTTACACTAATAGTGTCCACACTCTCCACACCAAAAACAAATAATTGGCCTTCTACGCCCATTTTCAAAATTACCTCTAGGTCATTGGTTATAGTTGTTACCTTGGCTAGGGGCTGCCGTCATTACATTCATTGAGAGTTGAGCACCTCCTTATGCCCAATAACGTTGTGCAGGCATCTCTCTCGAGTGACAATCTTGAGCCTCATGGCCAACTTTCCTACATAGTTTGCAAGTTACACTTAAAAGTGGAAACTCACTTACCACATGACCCTGTTTGCTACACATGGTGCACCATAATCCATTTTTTATGCCATCTCCTCTGAGTTCCTGAGTTCCAGCTCTTCTGCTTGGGGTTCCTCTTGTTTTTGTAGCTTTAGGGCCTCAATTTCTCGCCTCAACTGAGTTACTGCACTTTCCTCCTCCTTATGGGGTTTATTCTTTTTCAAGCTCTCAAGTTCTTTCCTTAGTTGAATTATTGGGTCCTCAGGTTCTACAGGATATGATAAATTGGAAGAACTTGTCCCATAGTGATGCCTAATTTGCTCCAATCTTGTGTTTGTATTAATAAACTCTTCTATTGTTGCAGTCAGTAACATTAACTCCTTTATTTTACATTTTGTTGATATTGGAAGTGGTTTATCCAACCATGTCTTGATGAAAAATCATGGGAAGGATCTGGCAATTTAGCCATCAATGCCTTAGCTCTGGTGACGAATTTTGGGAAAATCTCCCCAAGACCTAGTCTTAGATTTTCTAACTCCTCTATAATGCTTTTAATTGTGTTCCCTTGTTGGAACTGTGTCCTACGTGCTTCCTTCATCACGTCCCATGTGGTGAAATGGTTGTCGGCAAACGGACTAAACCATTTGTATGCTAGCCCTTCTAATTTTGTAGGGAAAAGAATAAAAAATGCATCTTCTCTTCCCATCAGACCCCTTGTCTTATATAAGGCAAAAAATATCCTAATGTATTCATCTAGGTCTTCTTGCGCTAATCCCTTGAAAGATGGAAATTTGATATTTAATCTAGAGAGTAAAGTCTCCATGTCTATTTGGGCTGCCATATTCTTCACTGATGATGTCAATGATAGTGGACTGGTTGATCTTCAAATAACCTTCCTTCTTGTTGCTTTGCAAAGGATCCTCAAGGTTTGAGATCTGCTTGCGATCATGAGTTGCTTATACTCCTCTTAGGATAAGAGAATTCCAATAGGAAAAAGATTACCTCTTAAATCTGTATAGTACTGTTGGTACCTTTGCACTTTTCTAAACTTTGCAAATATTGCTTCTCCTATGCTCAAGCCTCCTTGTGGTCCCACCATGCATGCCAAATTTTGTTGGGGGATTCTTGTGCAGAAAGGGAATTGAGTGTTTGTAGGAGAAGGAAGAGGGAGAATAAGAGAAATATAGACACCTAAAGCTTTTGCGGATTGATTATGAAGAGGAAAGTACAATGATGATGTCTAGCACAAAGCCAAATTCTCTCTGTGCATAATGCATAATCCCAAATAGTACACAATCAAAGAAGGTTACAAAATACCCAAGGTTCTTTCTGCCGTTGACCTTCTCTACACTAGACCTCCACCTTCTCCAAGAGCTTGCACTTGTGCACACCTTGCACTCAAGCTTCCAATAGGGAAGGAGGGATGGACACCTTGTGTCGACACACACACACATAGCTTCATGGGACCTTGTGATCCTTGATTGCCTTGCTTAGCACTCCTCTACACACACTTAAGTCACACTTTTTGCACACTTTGCACTTGCTTCTTTGCGTCACCCACGCTCTAACTGTCTCTTGCTCCTCTCTCTCTTAGTGTAGACTATGCCCACATTTCTTGGTCTAACCAAGAATAATGCATGCCTTTAGTTGAGTATCAGTTCACGTATGTACGCTCCTAATTGATAGAGTATCTTGGAACTCACTTTTATGTCCCCAGGTAATAAGATTTTAAATTGGGGGGGGGAGGGGGGGGGGGGATACTTTCACTTTTGCATACCCCTTCCACTTCACATACCTTCACTTTTGGCCCTTCAATTCTTCAAATGTGTACCTAAAGGAGGGTTCACCTAAACCTTCCAAACACCTAAAAAACCCTTTGAACCTTAGAGAATTTACAGAAAGACAATCTACAACCTGCATCCAACTTTTTGCAAAACATAACCTTTGTGAACAATTGATTGTGCACTATCTATGCACCTTGACAATTGAACTTTGAACCCTTTGACTTTTAACAATGTTAACCATAGAACACTTTGACTTTGACTGTTTTGACTTTGATCATATTGACTTTGATCATATTGACTTTGATGGGCTCAACAATGTTGCATATGTGTATGTGAAGGATATATTGGTGTGAATATCTGTTCTTAGTCGATTTTTCTTATAATAGTGCAAGGCATGCATCTATGAAAATGACTCCATTTGAGGCTATGTATGATTATAATTCTTTGAATCCACCTTCATTTTTGGGTTTTTCAAATAAAGAAGAAATATCGAAAGAAATTCTTGAGAAGATGGATGAAGAACTTGGAAAAAATTAAGAAACACATAAAACAAGCCCATAAAAGATAAAAAAAAATCTATGGTTTGAAGAGAATACCACTTGAATTTCAAATGGATGACATGGTATTTCTTAAGATCAATCCTCACCGATATAACTTGTTGCTAGGAAAGATCATAGACTTTCTCCTCGATATGCATGTCCTTTTAAAGTTTTGAAAAAAATTAGATCTCTTACTTATTTTTTGAAATTACCTAAACATTTGAACGTTCATCTTGTATTTCATGTTACCTTACTTAAATGATATGTACCTAGTGTTGCTCATGTTTTTCAGGATAACTATAAGTTGAAAGATGCTTCTTTTGAGCTTCAACCTAAAATAGTATTAGATAGGAGGAAAAGATTACTTAGACATAGTTCTATAGTAGAGATTTTGGTGAAATGGCACACATATCGAGTTAGACAGATTGACCATGCCATTGACCTATATCCAAGGAGTGAAACATATTCTAGAGCAAGCTATAGATTTAAAATAGATTAATTAAAGGAGCTTAAGATTCAATTAGATGATCTTTTGAAAAAAGGCTTGATAAGACTGAGTGCTTCACCTTGGGAGCACCTATTTTATTTCAAAAGAAGAAAGACGGCTCTTATAGATTATGTCTTTACTATAGGGAACTGAATAAAAGAACAATTAAAAATAAATACCCACTTCCTCACATAGATGACTTATTAGCTTAATTAAGCGGAGCAATTGTATTCACTAAGATGTACTTAATACTTGGATAATAACGAATTAGGATCAAAAGAGAGGATATACCCAAGATAGCTTTTCAAACATGTTATGACCTAAATCCAAGAAATTAAGAAAACATGAACTTAATTATCCCACTCATGATCTAGAAATGCTTGTTGTTATACATGCACTTAAACATTGTAGACATTTATTGTTAGGGGTTAATTTTGAATTGAAAACAGATTAATAGAGTCTAAAATATATTTTCACACAACCATTGCTTAACAATAGACAAAAGCACTGGATTGAATTATTGAGCTAGTATGATTTGGACATTATGTATTTGGATGGTAAGGAAAATAAGGTCACTAATGCATTGAGTCAAAGACCTTTATATAATCTCCTTTCTGTAATAAATTCTAATTTTCTCAATCAAATTTAAGAAGAACTGAAACATGACTCTTTTTATGCATCTATTTTGAATTGTTTGCATGCAAACAAGGGATCAATGTATTAGGATAAATTCCATTTGCAAAATGGATCTTTGTATTGTAACAATCAATTATGCATATCTTCTAAGTCTCCATTAAAAGTTAGAATATTGCATGATTATCATGATGCACCTTTTTCTACACATCTAGGTTATTCAAGGACCTATGTGAAAATGAAATGTTCTTAATTCTAGCCATGTATGAAGTGGGATATTAGAAAATATGTTAGTCAATGTTCAAAGTTCCAACAGGTGAAATCTAAGTTTAAGAGAATGCCTCGAATGCTTCAACCTTTAGATGTTCCAAATCAAAAGTGAGAGTATATCTCTATGGACTTTATCACTAAATTTCCTATGAACAAAAGTAAACATGATACCATATTTTTTGTGGTCATTGATTGACTTACAAAGATGGCACATTTCTTCCCTATGAAAAATATTGATACTGCCTTGGATGTTGCAAGATATGTAAAAGAAATTTTTCAATTACATGAAATGCCTAGAAGCATAATTTCTAATGAGTACAGCTTTTCATCTATAAACTGATGGCGAAACTGGCATGGATAAAGGAAACCATCCAAAACCTTGGATTCCATGTGAATCTTATATATTATGATTGGTTTAGAAGAAACCAATCCTTCCATTGCGTCTGGAACGTGCCAAAACCCTAAGATCGATTGTCTTCTTGCTTGATTCTAACATCTAGAGACCATGCTTCAATTTGATGATATCATCAATGACATCATCAGTTTGTAACAACCCTTGGAAAAGCTATAAAAGGAGGAGTTGGCCATATTGATTCTCAGTCTGGCCAATATTAGTCTTGGGAGCTCAAGGAGTCCAAGTAAGTACTCCCCAAGTTCCAATTCTAGTTCTTGTCTTGTTCCTTGGTCTAGTCTTCTCTAGTCTAGTTCTTGGACATCCCGTCTTGTCCTCTTGTAATCTCATAGTACAAGATCTTGTCGAGTTCTTTCTTGTATCCAGTTCATCTCCCAGAAGGGAGTTCTTGTAATCAAGATATCTCGTTTCATACTTATGATCCTAGGTTGTGGGATCTTCTATATCATCTCTAGTCGATTTATTCATACCTATCAGTCCCGGGTTGTAGGACATCTTGTATCAATCACATATTCTTGTATCACTTTCCCTATGTAGGTGTTCTTGTAATCAGAAGTATATTTTTGAAATCTTATCTAGTGTAATCAGAGAGCACAATCTAGTGCTCCCCTAACATTTTGGCAAGACTGACTTCTATCCAAGACCAAGAATCATGGAGAACGCTTATGAATAGATTGTAGCATCACTTCAGAGTCTCCAACAATAAGTCAAGGACCTTTACTCATCAACAGACACAAGTCGCGATGGGACATCTAGTACATGTAGGTGCACTCCTCCAAGAATTACAAGAACGAATCGGGAGCCTTCAAGCAAATCAAGGGAGTATTCAAGTGAATCAATGGCCTAGTGCATCCTTCATGAAGGAACCGAAGATTTGCATGCCAGAAAAGTTCAATGGGGATCGCACTAAGTTTCATGGATTTCTCCAGCAAGTTCAATGGTATATCTGTATGCAACCTAATAGATACCCTGATGAGGCATCCAAGGTTGAGTTTATTGGAACTTTGCTCTCTGACCAAGCATTATCATGGTTTGCCCCAATCTTGGAGAAGAAAATGGTAGTACTTCAAGACTATGAGGGGTTTCTTTGAGAACTTACCGCCACATTTGGAGATGCAGACACAAGCCAAGTGGCAGAAACAAAACTTCGGAAGTTACGTCAAGGTAACCGCCTTGCCTCTACCTATGCATCAAATTTTAGGTAGTTGATATGTGATCTCACTTGGCATGAAGATTATTTCATAAGCCAATTTAGATGGGGTTTAAGAGATGATGTGAAGGACCTTCTGCTCATGATGCCATAGGTTAAGACATTCAATGAATACATCATGCAAGCTATTCAATGTGATAACTGATGTTTGAAAGGAAACAAGAAAAACAAGTAGAAGGAAGACCTTGCCAATGGAAACCCTTCCAGTCCACTCCTAAATATGATTCTATGCCTGAACCTATGCAAATAGATGTAATTAGGTTCCAACCTCTAACACCACAAGAGAAATAGAGAAGGAGAGATAACAAGTTATGCCTCTATTGTGGAAAATGTGGGCATATTGCAGTTAATTTTCCCAACAAGAGAACAAACACCAGAGTCGCAGTCACCCTTGTAGAGCAGGGAAACGAGGAAGTCCAGTTGTAAAAGAGACCATACAGTCGGACCATGATATAAGAAAGGGTCTCATAATTCCAACTACACCCATAGAAACATGTCTTGCACCTATCAAGTTAATCATGCCCAAGAAAGCCCTTTACCTTACAACCCTAGTAGATTCAGGAGCCTCCTCATGTTTCATCGA
This sequence comes from Ceratopteris richardii, assembly GCA_020310875.1. Classification (NCBI taxonomy): domain Eukaryota; kingdom Viridiplantae; phylum Streptophyta; class Polypodiopsida; order Polypodiales; family Pteridaceae; genus Ceratopteris; species Ceratopteris richardii. The sequence goes on along the minus strand of CM035422.1, from coordinate 107,534,398 downwards.
TGAAGGATTGGTTAAGAAACATGGAATTCCTATACTTTGGAAGAACAAAACAATAGTAGCTGAAGTAGTATATTGACAACCTCTAGCATCTGGGAATATAACCATGGAAACCACACCATTAAGAGTATACCTTGGTGACCATGAATCCCAAATATGTTTCAATGTAATATCAAGCCTAGTACATCTAGTTATCATTGGAATGCCCTAGTTCAAGAAGCATAATCCTTCACATTAATTGGGAAAAGAATAAAATCATCCGTCGAGATATCCAGAAGAACACAATATATGTCGAGGCCAAGGCCTTCATACATACAGTAAGGAAGGAACCGATATATATGATCTATGCCATACTAGCTCAAGAATCCAAGAAAGATGATCGAGTGCAGCTAGCCAATCAATACAGAGGCTTTGAAGATGTTTTTGAAAAGAAGAATGCAGATATCCTCCCAGAGCATAGACCTTATGATTGTCCCATAGATCTTCAAGGGGGAGTACAGCCACCCTTTGGACCAATCTATAGACTATCCCTAGAGGAACTTACAGAACTACACAAGAACATTGATGAGAATCTAGCAAAGGGGTTTATCAAACACTCAAAGTCTCCAGCAGGAGCTCCTATTTTATTTGTAAAAAAGAAAGATGGGACTCTCAGGATATGTGTAGACTATCATGGATTGAATAAAGTCTGTATAAAGAATAGATACCCTCTACCACTCATATTAGAGCTCTTGGAACGCCTTGGAAAAGCAAAACTCTTCACAAAGATTGACCTTCGAGGAGCTTACAACCTTGTCAAGATCATAGAAGGAGAAAAATGGAAGAGAGCATTTCAAACAAGGTATGGACACTTTGAATATGTAGTTATGCCATTTGGTCTCATAAATGCTCCAGCTATCTTTCAACATATGATGAATGATATCTTTCGAGAGCGTTTAGATGACTTTGTGGTAATATATCTTGACGATATTCTAATATTCTCCAAAAATCTAGAGGATCATGAATGTCATGTATGGACCCTAAGAAGATTGAGTTAATTCTTGATTGGAAATCACCTTCTTGTGTTCGAGATGTACAATGTTTTCTGGGGTTTGCCAATTTCTATAGGATATTCATCAGAGATTACTCCAAGATAGTGACACCTCTTACCAAGCTTACAGGGAACTCCAAATTCTCATGGACCGAAGAAGCACAAAAAGCCTTTCAGACATTGAAATCAGCATTCACTACTCCTCCAATTCTAGTTCATCCTGATTCCAGTAAGCCCTTCTTCCTAGAGATAGATGCATCAGATTTTGCCCTAGGGGACATTCTTTCCCAAGATAGAGATGACAGACACCTACATCCAGTTGCATATTATTCAAGGAAATTTTCCCCTCCAAAGATTAATTATGAAATCCATGGTAAATAACTTCTTACCATAGTGTACACGTTTGATACATGGCATCACCATCTAGAAGGAGCAGCTTATAAAGTTACTATGTATACAAATCAGAAGAACCTAAAGTATTTTATGACCACCAGCATCCTCAATAGAAGGCAATCTCAATTGAGTAACTTTCTATCGAGATTCGACTTTGTCATCACATATCATCTAGGACATCAACAATGTCAGTCAGATGCTCTCTCCGGAAGATCTTACCTTGCACCAAAGAAGGGTGAAGAGGCCTTTGATCAACAAGAGAGTGTATTATTCAAGCTTGAGCATCTCCAGTTAGCAGCTATCTCTTCAAGCCATCATGAAGATTCAGCCTTGAATCATTTGATCCATGAAAATCTACCCCAAGATGAATTGGTTTGTAACGTAAAGCACAAAGCTCAAAAAGGAAAAGTCCAAGAACTAAATGAATTTCAAGAAAAGGATGGATTACTACTCCATAAGAACCTATTGTATGTCCCTGCAAGAAAGCCCAAGATCCAAGTACTTCAACAACGTCATGACAACCTTGCAACATGACATTTTGGAGTGAACAAAACAATAGAACTCATATCAAGGGATTTTTGGTGGCCTAAAATGTGGAAGGAAGTCAAAGAATATATCCGAACCTGTGACATTTGCAATAGATCTAAGGTACCCCGATATAAACCTCATGGCCTCTTGCAACCGTTACCTATTCCAGAAAGGCTATGGGCTTCATTGTCTATGGATTTCATCACAAATCTACCAAAGTCAGATAAGTATGATGCCATTCTTGTTATTGTGGATAGACTTACAAAGATGGCACACTTCTTTCCAACTACCAAGGAAATCACAGGTGCAGCCACTGCTAGACTTTTTCTCAGATACATCTTTAGGCTTCATGGATTGCCTCATGATATTGTCAATGATCGAGGTCCACAGTTCATATCCAAAACAGTCTTTGCAAGCTCCTTAGTGTTCAAGTTAAACTATCTATAGAAAATCATCCACAAACTGATGGACAAACAGAACGAGTGAATCAGGTCCTAGAGCAATATCTCCATTGCACCAGCAATTATCATCAAAATGATTGGTTTGAGCTTTTACCTTTTGTAGAGTTTGTGTATAATAATAGTGTTCATAAATCTACTAAGAAGACTCCCTTCTTCGCAAGTTATGGACAACATCCAAGGATGGATATACAACTCTCAAATCATGTCAAGAACCCAGCTGCTAGAGACAAGGCCCAGTACCTAATGGACATTCACAAAGAACTAAAGGAAGAGATCCATAAAGCTCAAGAACAATATAAGTACTATGCAAATCAACATCGTGTTCAAAATCCATCGTATCAAATTGGAGATAAAGTATGGTTACTCAGAAACAATTTCCAAATGTCAAGGCCTTGCGCAAAGTTAGATTATCAAAGACTAGGTCCATTCACCATCTTGGCCAAGCTTAATCCAGTCACCTTCAAGCTCCAGCTACCAAGTACCATGAGAATACATCCAGTTTTCCATGTATCCATGTTGGAACCATATGAGACTTCACCATTGAGGGAGGAGAGACCTAGTCCTTCAGCACCTATCGAGATTAATGATCATGAAGAATTTGAAGTCGAGCATGTCCTAGATTCGAGAATATCCCAAGGAAGATTTTAGTACCTTATTCATTGGAAAGGCTATGACTTCAATGATCGTACTTCGGAACCTACAAAATCTTCAAAGAGCACCAATCAAGGTTTGAGAATTCCATAAGAGAAATCCAATGAAGCCGAGACCAGAGAACATGACCGCTCCTTGTGGAACTCGTCGCTTGAGGGGGAGGTGATGTCATGGACAAAGAAAACCATAATGAACATCGCATTCCATGTAAATCCTATATCTCATGATTGGTTCCAAAGTATGAGAGACTGATGCTTGTATTGTGTCCGAAATGTGCCAAAACCCTAAGATTGAATGTCTTCTTGCTTGATTCTGACATCCAAAGACCATGCTTCGAATTGATGACATCATTGATGACATTATTAATTCGTAACCGCCCTTGGAAAACCTATAAAAGGAAGGGTTGGCCATATTCATTCTCAGTCTTGCCAATACCAATCTCAAGAGATCAAGGAGTCGTGACTGCCAAGTAAGTACTCTCCAAATTCGAGTTCCAGTTCTTGTCTTGTTCCTTGTTCTAGTCTTGTCTAGTCTAGTTCTTGGACATCCCGTCTTGTCCTCTTGTAATCTTGTAGTACAAGA
>CM035422.1:107523256-107525756 GCA_020310875.1 Ceratopteris richardii | reverse complement strand
TGTCGAACGCTCATGTCTACTACTAGAGCCAGTAGGGGATGGCTGAAAAGATGGTCATGGTGGAGTCATAAAGCTAAGAGACATACCTCCGGTGGGAGTAGCGCCACCCGCAGGAGTGACACGAGTAAGAGTGAAACTGGTGGGAGTGAGGCCAGTAGGAGTGAGACTGGCAGGAGTAAGGCCTTTACGAGTGAGGGGGGGGAGGAGTGCTACCACGAGCGATCCAATACTATGACACAACGGCCATATACACAGTAGATACCTGAGAGATGAACTCTAAGAACTACTCCTCTGTCATGGAATGTGGAGTGACTGGAGGACTATCTCCCATCGTGCTCTATAACAAAAGAACTCAAATAATTAGCATATGATAATAAAGGCAATATAGAGAAATTATAGTGTACAAAAGAACCTAGCAAAAAAAATAAACAAAAATTAGTATGTACAAGTGTTTGATTCAAAACTCCTCTATTAGCATCCTCTTGGAGATCTAATGCATAGAGAATATCTATCTCTATATTGAAAACTTCTAAATCACTTGGTATCCTAGTTTCTTTTTGATCATCATCTATAACTTCATCCTATATTTCGTCTTCTTCAATGACCTCTTCTTCTCAAACAATGATCTCTTCCTCCTCGACTATCGAATGAATCTCAGAGTCCACTACAGATGGACTTTCTTCTACATTTATGTTCTCACAAATTTGTCTACTATGTGGGGCAACTTGTAAAACAAATAGCCACTCTAGTTCTTTTGAATCTGGTATAAAAACAACTTGCTCACAGTGTTCGAGAAGTACAAATGTATCTCTTTCATCCGTCCATAATTTTGTGGAGTCGACTTGAAGCAAACCGCTTTTATCCCGCCTCACTGTTGCGTTTCTTCCAGAGGTGACTAATTTGAACCATTTCACATCAACAAAAAAGTAATCAAGCTTCCTAAAAGATACTTTCAAGATAGCTTGAATCACTCCACAATAATCTAGCTGGCCTTCTTGAGCATTATCATCTCTTGCACTCGCTCTACTTTTTTGCGAAAAGTTCACCATCACCCCACTATCAAAATTAGACCTATTTTTATCGATTCGTGCGATCCGAAAGTGTTTTTTATGAGACCATAGTACACCATATTTAGTATACTCCCAATCACATCCCTTTGTGAGTTCTTCTTCTTCTTCAGAGATATCTTCACCCGCTGCCTTTGCTTGTGAAATTGTTGTATCTAGCCATCTGCTTGTTGGAAAAGGTGGAAGAGGTTGAAGACTTTCTGGAAGAGGCAAAAATCGAGTGGAATGATTCCTTTGAAATTGAGCTCTTTCCTTTGGGTTGGTCTCCATGGCAAGCTCATACTTTTCTAACCACTGCTTAGAGTTAACTATGCAAAACTTCATTGCCTTCTCTCTGAAAGTTGCATCTATTTTTCTTTGCAACCCTTTACCTTGTGGTTCATCGGCTACGAGACGAACATCTTCATCATCGCTCCATAAGCAAGGCATTTCTAGATTTGATATACGTAGAAACTTAGGTATGAATACAAGAGACTCTTGTACGAGCCATCCCTCTGCCATGCTACCCTCTGCACGTGCTCTCTATCGAACAAACCCTTTTAATGTCTTCATAAAGCGCTCTAAGAAGAACATCCATCGACTATGGATAGTTCCTACTATTGCAACTTCATCTACCACATGAACCAATAAATGAAGCTGAATAGTGAGAATACTTGTGGGAAAGTATTTCTCTACCATACAAACAGCCTTGATAGTATTGAGTTTCACACTCCCTATGCTATCTCTATTTATCTCCTTAGAAGAGATCCTCCATACTAAGGAACTAATTTTATAAATGGTTCTTCATACATCCTCCGAAAGACAATCTTTTAAGGCTACTGGGAGCACAAAATGTAAAAACGTGTGCCAATCATGAGACTTGAGCCCTCCAAGATCGTCGTTTTGTGTGAAAGGAGTCTTTAGACACCTCATGCATCTAATAGGTGTCCAAAACTCTGAAATTGTTTTCTTCACTTGTTGCTCTTCCATCTTGCGAAGCACCCAAGGAGCTCTTGGTAATGATACTGTTCCGTTGGGCTTAGTAATTGCCCACAACTCTCGCATACGACCTCGCTCTTCTAAGTCCTCCCTTTGTGCTTTGCTTTCTTTCTTTCCGATCAAAGTCTTCCAGAGAATCTCTCCCACATTCTTAAAAATATGCATTGGGTCTACCAAATGATTGATCAATAATTCACTCCGATAAGGGAGTTCATGAAAAATCGATAACTGTTTCATGCCAGCGACTGGAGTTTCTGAATCCCACAATTGTTTCCAATCACTAGCTTTCATTTGGCATTGCACTTACCAATTTTTCCTTCACGTAAAACATGTCCATCAAGCAAATATCTATGGTGTCCTTCATAGGCAGTTCTACGTAGTGCTTTGGAATAGCGTGCTTTGAGTCATGGTCTACATAAGGGACAAGCATAGCAACCCGAAATCGACAAACCTAA
>CM035422.1:107513256-107518256 GCA_020310875.1 Ceratopteris richardii | reverse complement strand
TTCGACAGAAGCAAGCAGTACTCAATGTAAAACACGCGCAGAATGTTGAGTTTTGCTCTCCACTTCCCGGTATGTTTAAAGCACGGCCTCGATATACTCGTCGCTATGGGCGTCGGTAATTTCCAGTAAATTATCAATGCTTATACCGATGCTTATACCAATGCATATACCAATGCTTATACCGACGCATATATTGTCAGTCGTGAGACATCCCGACGATCCATTTTAAAGGGTCATACGGACGGTCACATGAGATAGAGGACTTTTCCAACGTTTATACCAATGTCACGAGTCACCGTCGGTATAGGTAGTGTCGGTACACGACTGATCTGTTGTAGTGTATGTATGTATGTATGTACATATGTACTTATGTATGTATGTATGTATGTATGTATGTATGTATGTATGTATGTATGTGTCTATGTATGTATGTATGTATGTATGTATGTATGTATGTATGTATGTATGTACGTATATATCTATACAAATATATATGTATATGAATATATATATATATATATATATATATATATATATATATATATATATATATATATATATATATATATATATATATATATATATTTGTGTGTGTGTACTTGTATATAATATATATATATATATATATATATATATATATATATATATATATACAAGTACACACACACAAATATATATATATATATATATATATATATATATATATATATATATATATATATATATATATATATATATATATATATATATATATATATATATATTTGTGTGTGTGTACTTGTATATATATATATATATATATATATGTGTGTGTGTGTGTGTGTGTGTGTGTGTGTATGTGTGTGTGTACTTGTCTATATATATATATATATATATATATATATATATATATATATATATATATATATATATATATATATATATATATATATATATATATATATATATATATATATATATATATATATATATATATATATATGTGTGTGTGTGTGTGTGTGTATGTATATGTGTGTGTGTGCATGTGTGTATATGTATGTATGTATATGTATGTGTGTGTGTATCTCTCTCTCTCTCTCTCTCTCTCTCTCTCTCTCTCTCTCTCTCTCTCTCTCTCTATATATATATATATATATATATATATATATATATATATATATATATATATATATATATATATATATATATATATATATATATATGTGTGTGTGTGTGTGTGTGTGTGTGTGTGTGTGTGTATGTGTGTGTGTGTGTATGTATGTATGTATGTATGTATTGTGAAGAGATGGATAGGTATGTGCTTGAAGATGAAGAGGTGTTGCAAAATCCTTGATCTACACCAGCCAAATGAACTCCAGGACTATATGGTGGGCCCTTTTAGCTTGCAAATGGATGTATTAGAAACCCTATGTACCTTGGAAGATCACTCTCAAAAAGATAGATCAAAACAGTTAAGTTGGAGTTAGCTCAGAGGTGAAGAACTTGCTATTCTTGGTTCATACACCTGTACAGTGTTTTACATAATTCTCTGAGCATAGCAGCAATTAGCTTGATTCCTCTTGGGGAAGTCTAGGTAGCTTAAAGATCTAACTTTCAAGAGTAATCTCATCAAAAATAATAAACCACACACTGAGAATGAGTTTTAACAAGTGATGACATCATCCCGATTTTCATGGGCTGCTACAGTTTGAGACCAGTGAGCAGAAAAATAAACATAACTCAAAATGTAGGAATCCAATGATTATGAAAATTTGTATGGTTATACTAGACAGTACGCTGCATTGAAAAAGCTTTAAATCACTGAATGCGGATAAGTAACCACGGAGAAATGGCTCTGACAAGATGAGTGAAAAATTCGGGTACCTGACAGAGAAGTGAAGATGAACAAACCCTGTTGACTTCAAATGAACATAACTAAAGATTGCAACATCCAAATGACATGAAAATTTGTGAGCATATAGTAGCCTTATAGAGCTAACTTTATCAAGTTAAATCACTGAAAATTATGCACCAAGCTCAGAGAAACAATCTCTGCAATCTGACTGAGAAAACTGAGAGTAATGGCAGTGAGTAGTACACTTCACAAGAACATGGAAAGACGAACTCAAATAATCATGAAAATGAAAGTATATTGCTTGTACAATACAATGACTTACTGATACATATGCGTGCCTTGTAATCACACCTTGATATGGCATAAAGCTCAGCTCTTGGAGGTCTTCACATAGGTCTCTCTAACCACAACTAAAACTACCATCTATTTATAGTTGAGTTTGGGAGGCTAACTTCCCTCAATCACTCTCCAATCAACCAATGATTGATTTGATACTCTACCTACCACAAATCACAAATTCGTGGCTCCTCTTTCCATTCTTGATCAAGTGGACTCAACCACTTAAGGTTCTTTCACTTTTACATTAAGTAAACTCTTCAAAAGTTACAAGAGGTAGTTCACAAGTGAACTTTACATAGTCTTCATTTTAAGGCTTTTTCTATGAATTTGTGGGACTCAAACCAATACTTAGGCTTGTCATAGACTTGCTCCAACAGCTCCCCCTCAAGCCAAGTATGCTTGAGGTCTTCAATCTTCCAAGATTACCTGCAAACCAATCATAGTCTTGAATTTGCAAAGCTTTGTACCATCCAATGCTTTGGTTAGAATATCTGCACATTGTTGATGAGTGGACACATATGATATTTGAATCTCTTTGCTTAGAACCTTCTCTCGTACATAGTGATAATGAACTTCAATATGTTTAGTCCTTGCATGAAAAATAGGATTAGCAGCTAAGTGAATAGAACTCATATTGTCACCAAAAATAGTTGGAGTTCCAAACTCCAATCCAAGATCTTTGAATAATGTCTTCATGCACATAGCTTCCTGAGTAGCTATGGCAAGACCTCTATATTCAGCTTCAAAAGAAGAGAGAGCAATTGTGGGTTGCTTCTTGGATGACCATGAAATAAGCTTTGAACCTGCAAAGGTAAGATAACCTGAAGTGCTCCTTCTATCTTCCTTGGAGCCAGCCCAATCTGCATTAGAAAATAGCTTCAAACCTAAATCAGATACATAAGGATAATAAAGTCCATTTATGGTTCTTTTGAGATACTTGAGAATCCTTTTGGCAGCATCCATATGTGGTTTCCTTGGTGTGTGCATAAATTGACTTAGCACACTCACACTGTAACATATATCTACTCTTGTCAATGTGGCATAGTTGAGACTACCCACTAGACTTTGATATGATGTGATGTCCTCTATGAGTTCACCTTCATGTGAGCTCAATTTGTGATTGACCTCAATCTGAGTACCTGCAATCTTACAATCTTGCATCTTGAATTTTGCCAACATGTCCTTAATGTACTTTCTTTGAGTGAGAAACAAACCATGATCTTTGTAGACAACTTCCAAACCTAGGAAGTAGGTAAGTGAACCCAAATCACTTATCTTGAACTCTTCTCTCATCTGATCTTTGATCTTCTTCATACCATCTGCATCATTTCCTGTCAATATAATATCATCTACATATACACATAGGTAGATGACCTCGGAATTACTCTTTTTAATAAAGAGTGAAGGATCTGCCTTGCTTGGTTGAAAGCCTTTGTCCTGTAAGAATGAAACAAGCCTGAAATTCCAAGCTCTTGGAGCTTGCTTGAGACCATACAATGCTTTGTTAAGTTTACACACATAATCAGGATAAACTTGATTCTCAAAACCAGGTGGTTGTGCCATATATACCTCTTCTGTTATCCAACCATTCAAGAATGCATTCTTTACATCTAGTTGAAGTATCTTCCAATTCTTGGAAGAGGCAATACTAAGAAAAACCCTAATAGTAGGCATCTTTGCCACAGGAGAGAAGGTGTCCTCATAATCAATTCCCTGAGTTTGTGCAAAGCCTTTTGCCACAAGCCTTGCCTTATACCTGTTAATGGAACCATCAGAATTCTTCTTGATCTTCTTAGGCCATGATGTGATGATTCTGCCTCATGTCCAAGTTCCTGCAATTTTGCTTTACCTTTAGACTTCCATGCTTTGATCTTTTCCATGTGAGATTCTTCATCATCCTCTGAGGTGTCTTGTTCTTCAATCTTTGATTGTTCTCTACCAAGCTTTGGAAAATCTTCTTCAAGATCATATGGTAAATTGATCTTCCTGCATGAATCTTCATACCATGAATTGTTCTCATCAAAAACTACATCTCTGCTTACCAAGAATCCTTTGTTGGTAGGGTTGTATAACCTGTAGCCCTTTTGATTGTTGTCATATCCAATAAATACACACCTTTTTGCCTTTGGATCCATCTTGCCTCTAACCTGTGAAGGAACAGGAGCAAAAGCAATACATCCCATCAAGGGATTTTGAAGGCAACCTGTTAATCAAGTAAGTGGTTGTAGATATAGCCTCAGCCCATAAATAATTAGGTAAATGCTTTTTATTTAACATAGACCTTGCAGCTTCAACAATTGTCCTGTTCCTCCTTTCTGCCACTCCATTTTGCTCAGGAGTGTACGTTGTAGTTACCTCTCTTTTGATTCCTCTTTCTTGAAGAAAAGAATCAAACTCATGGGAGAAGTATTCTCCCCCTCCATCTGACCTTAGCCCTTTTAGTGATTTACCTGTTTGATTCTCCAAAAGAGCCAAATATCTTTTGAAACATGAAAAAACTTCATCTTTGTGTTTCATAAAGAATAGGATAGTCCATCTGCTGCAATCATCAATAAAGGAGACATAATACCTTGATCCGGATATTGAAGCTTCCTTGCTAGGTCCCCATACATCTGTATGAACCAACTCCAAGAGATCTCCATGCACATAACCTTTCTTCATGAATGGTAACCTGTGAGACTTTCCAAATTGACATGCACTAGACTTATAAATCATATGTTGTTTTGACAAGTTAGGGAGTCCAAGTACACTTTGGTCCCTGCAAATTTTCTTTAATGACCTTTCACCAATATGTGCTAACCTTTTGTGCCATACTTCCAATTCTGTG
>CM035422.1:107505756-107508256 GCA_020310875.1 Ceratopteris richardii | reverse complement strand
CATGTAGGTGCAAAGGTCTCATCAAAATCAATGCCTCTTTCCTGTTCATAACCCTTTGCAACAAGCCTAGCCTTATACCTGTCAATTGTACCATCAGGTTTACGCTTCAGCTTGTATACCCACTTAGTGCCAATGGCCTTCTTGTTAGGAGGCAAGTCACATAAAGACCATGTACCATTCTTCATTATAGCATCATATTCAGATTGCATAGCAGCCATCCAATTTTCTGAATTTTGTGCTTCATCAAAAGAAAGAGGCTCATTCTCATCACAAAGACTAGATGCAGCCATAGCATAGCAATCTGATGCAAAGGAGGCACTATGAGAGCCTGAACGAGTACGATATGACAAAGGTGCATCTAATTTGTTATCACGCAAAGTCTGCACCAGCCATTTTGGCATAGTTTTTGCCTGCTCAATATCAGCTCTCTCATCAACAAGTGCATCATGTAAATCTGCATTAGAAATGGAGTGATCTGCATCATCATATGAAACTTGCAAAGGCTGAGAAGTTGCCTCATTAGGACCAGCACTAGCCTGTCCACCTGTAAAAAGAGGCATCAAAGTATCATACATGTCTTTGGAGCTAACAGATGTCTCCTTCGTACATGAAAGCAATGGCTGAATAGCATCTTCCACAAAGACAACATCACGGCTAACCAAAATGTGTTTAGTCTGTGGATGATACAGACGATAGCCTTTACTTTCAGAACTGTACCCAACAAAAATACATTTTACTGCCTTATCATCCAATTTTTTGCGATGTTGTTCAGGCACTAATGCATATGCCAAACAACCAAAAACACGCAGATGAGCAACAGATGGCTTGCAGTCATGCCAAGCCTCATATGGAGTGATAGACTACAACGCTTTTGTGGGACACCTGTTCAGTACATATGATGCACACATGACAGCCTCAAGCCAGAAACTATGTGGTAAAGTCTGACTTTTGACCATGCACCTCGCCATTTCCATGAGTGACCTGTTCTTTCGTTCAGCAACTCCATTCTGTTGAGGTGTATACGGCACTGTACATTGGTGTTTTATCCCACGTTCAGCCAGAAATGCATTAAAATCTGAAGACATATATTCCCCCCCTCGATCAGAACGGAGGGTGCCCATTTTACATGCTGACAGATTTTCAGCCAAAACCAAAAATTGTTTGAAGCACATGAACACTTCGGACTTTGCTTTGAGTGGATATACCCATGTATGCCTGGAAAAATCATCAAATTGAAAGTCACGAAGTAAAGGTAATTTCCAAAAGAGGGTGTCTGCATAGGACCACAGACATCACTATGTACAAGCTGTAATTTTTGCTTAGCCCGAACTGAACCATCTTTTGGAAAGGAAGAACGCTGCATTTTGCCCAAAATACAGCCTTCACAAACATGTTTTCCAGGAGCCTCAAGTTTGGGCAAAGAGGACACCATTTCAGATTTCTGCAGGCGTAGCAAACTAGCAAAATTCAGATGACCAAAGCGTGCATGCCAAAGCTTTGCATCTGACATAGCCTGAGAATCATGAACTGCACATGCCGAATCATTCACAGATCTTTCATAGTCTATGAGCTTATACAGCCCACGACATAAGATGTCAGAAGCAATAATCATATCACCATTTGAGAGATCATGGACTGTACACCTGCCATCAACAAATTTCACAACCAAGCCAATCTTGGCTAATGCAGAAACTGATAACAGGTTCTTTTTTATCCCTGGCACAAATAAAGCATCTGACAAAGTGAAAGAACTACCATCAGTAGTAGTCAGAATGATCTTACCAACTCCCATAACAGGATAAGAGGAGTTATTGGCGCATGTGACAGTATTCCCTGTAGGGGCAAGCTCGAGTGAAGAGAAGAAACTGCGCTGCGAGGTAATATGTTTGGTCGCCCCACTGTCAAAGTACCAAACATCTGAGTCTACTGCAGACATGCACTGATCATGAGAAGATGGGTCAAAACTGCAGACAGTAGTAAACACCCATTCTTCTTCCTGCACAAGATTTGCAGAGTCTGTTTTTGGTGTAGAGGACTCTGCAACAACCATTCCAGCCTCTTTCTTCTTTGCCTCTTTAGCAGCCAGTTTTAAACAGTTCTTTATAATATGATCATTTCCTTTACAATACTTCCAGAACAATTTCTGCTTTTCTGATTTCTTCTCATCTTTATCCTGGTTCTTCGATTGTGCAGCATTTGCAGATTTCTGCTTACTACTAGAAGAGCTCCATTTTCCTTTGCCCTTCTGACTAGCCAAGAAAGCTTGATCTGCAACACGCATAATGGACCTGTTCTACCTGGACTGATCTTCCTGCAACAGAACAGAGACTAATTCCTCAAATGACAAGGCATTCGGATCACCTTTCATCATCAACCAAAGAGTAGAGGCAAAACTTTGATATGAATCAGAAAGACCATTCAGAACGGTATGCACAAGTGAGCTATCTGGTATAACCTCATCAGCAGAAATCAATTGTTCCTTCAGGTCTTTGATCTTTGT
>CM035422.1:107450756-107500756 GCA_020310875.1 Ceratopteris richardii | reverse complement strand
TTCATGTTGATGCATTGCTTGAATTTTGAAATCTTCATCCCATCCAAAGCCTTTGTAAAATGTTGGAAACTTGGTCCTTGGTACCAATATGATATACTGAAACTTCCTTGGATATCACCTTTTCCCTTATGAAGTGATCGTGCACTTCAATATGCTTGGTTCTAGCATGATAGAGAGGATTCGATGCTAGATGAATGCTACTCATATTGTCACAAAAAATTGGATATGTGTCAACCTGCAAATTAAGCTCCATAAATAACTTCTTAATCCACATTTGCGCACATGTGACGATCCAAAGCTCTATACTCAGCCTCGGTGGAAGATAATGCCACCGTGGGTTGCTTCTTTGAAATCCATGAGATGATCTTGCTACCTAGCATGACTAGGTAACCACTTGTACTCCTTCTATCTTCCTTTGAACCGGCCCAATTGACATCCGAATTAGCTTTGACCTACGTATCATCATCAAATGAGTAGAAAAATCCTTTATTTATGGTGTCCTTGAGATATCGTAACATTCTTCTTGTAGCTTGCAAGTGTGTAGTCCTTGGATTATGCATAAATTGTGATAACACTCCAACTCCATATGCTATGCCATGCCTAGTTATTGTAGCATAATTGAAAGTGCCTGCAATAGATCAATACAAAGTTACATGCTCTAATGGTTCTTGGAGCTGAATCCAACAAGCGATAGAACATTGAAAATGGTGGAGAAATGACTGAGATATGAGCAGTACAAGTTGACAGTTATGAATGACTATAACAAAGAGATCATAGATGATCAATGTAGATCTATTGTATTAATGAACAATGTTGTACAAGATCATAGGCTTGAAAATCATAGCCTAATGATGGTGAGAAGTGTAGGCTACAATGTAGACCTCACTCGCTTACAATATGGCAATGGAGAACTCGGGAATAGAGACTTGTTAACCGCGACTTTTACATGTTAACTTTCATAAGTGCTACATTAAAATTTTGAATTTGAATTCAACTTTTGGCTCTCTCTAAAAGTAATCCACCAATCTAGGAGTTATTCTCTCCAACATGAAGTCATGACTTTTCATCTAACAAACTCCACGAGTTTGTAGGTAGCTACAAATATTCTTTCAAGTTAAATAGGCTTTTACAAATGGTAAAGGATGAAATCTTCCTAGCACTGGTTTCCATGGAGCTTCAATTGTTCATGAACTTCTAGCCAAATGTGTGGGCTTGAACTTTGCACCAACATCTCCCCCTCAAGCCAAACATTTTGGGTTGGCCTTCTTCTTCAATCTTCATGAATATCCAACAATCCATTCATTGACTTAAACGTGCAAAGTTTTGTACCATCTAATGCTTTAGTCAATAAGTATGCACATTGCATATTTGTTGATACATATGCCAACTGAATCTCCTTACTCAATAGCTTCTCTCTTACATAATGATAGTAGACCTCTATATGCTTGGTCCTAGCATGATAAATGGGGTTTGTTGCAAGATGTAATGAGCTTGTATTATCTCCAAAAATCATTGGAGATGTAGTATGCAAACCCAAATCTGTGTATAATAATCTGATCTGTATGGCCTCTTGAGTAGCATTGGCCAATCCTCTATACTCTACCTTTGTAGAAGATAAAGCAACAGTAGGTTGCTTCTTTGAAGGCCATGATGTAGGTTTATCACCTGCAAAGGATAGGTATCCTGAGGTACTCCTTCTATCATCTTTGCAGCCTGTCCAATCTGCATCTGAATATATCTTGATGTCCAAGTCTGATGTATAAGGAAAATACAATCCATGATTTTGAGTTCCCTTAAGGTATTTCAAAATCCTTTTGGCAGCTTCCAAATGAGGTGCCCTAGGTTTGTGCATAAACTGACTTAGAACACTTACTTCATAAGCAATATCAATCCGTGTCAATGTAGCATAGTTCAAGCTTCCCACTATGCTTTGATAAACTACAATGTTTTCAAGCACATCACCTTCATGAGCACTTAGTTTTAGGTTTACCTCCATTGGAGTACTTGCAACTTTGGAATCCTACAAATGAAATTTCTTCAACATGTCGTGTATATAATTTCTCTGAGTAATATAAATTCCAGAGTTAGTATAGACTAACTCAAGTCCAAGAAAATATTTTACTGATCCAAGGTCACTAACTTTGAACTCCGTCATCATCTAATTCTTGATCTGCTTGATGCCATTAGCATCATTACCTGTGAGTATGATATCATCAACATATATACATAGGTATATTACTTCTGAATTACTTCTCTTGATGAACAGAGAAATACCTACTTTACTCATGATAAAGCCTTGATCCTGAAGATATGTAGTCAAGTTATGGTTCCATGCGCTAGGTGCCTGCTTCAATCCATAAAGAGATTTATTCAATTTATATACATATGTTACTTTGCTTGGGTCTTCATAGCCAAGAGGTTGAGACATGTACACCTCCTCTAAAATCCATCCATTTAGAAATGCATTTTTTACATCCAACTAATACATGTTCCAATTTTTTGATGCAACCACACTTACCAATACCCTGATGGTTGGCATTTTTGCCACAGGTGAGAAGGTTTCTTCATAATCAACTCCTTGGGTTTGTGCAAAACCCTTAGCCACAAGTCTAGCTTTGTACCTGCTTATTGATCCATCAGAATTCCTTTTGATCTTATAGATCCATCTAGAACCAATTACCTTCATAGACTCCTTCTTTGGTACTAGTTCCCAAGTATCATTTTCCTTGAGTGCTTCAATTTCCTCATCCATAGCTTCCTTCCATTGTGCCTTGGTCTTTGCCTCTTCATATGATGATGGCTCTTCAAATGACAAATCTTTTTCAAGATAGAGAGAGTGCTTAGTAACTAGGGAAGTATCATACCCATATCTGATTGGCTTCTTGCTCTCCCTTTGTGATCTTCTGATTGCTTGGTTAGATGATTCAGGTATATCATCCAACTTCTTCATCTTGACTTTGCCTTTGGACTTCCATGCCTTGAACTCTTCTAGGTTGATGATGTCTTCATCATCTGAGTTGATGTCTCCATTCTGAGTAGGCTCCTCCTTAGTGAGGCTTGGAAACTCCTCTTCCAAGTCATAAGGTAGCTTTACATTCCTGCATTCATTATCAAACCAAGAGTCATTCTCATCAAAAACAACATCTCTACTGACCATGAATCCTTTCTTTGAAGGATTGTAGAACCTATATCCTTTCTGATTCAAGTCGTACCCTATGAAGATGCACTTGTCTACCTTAGGGTCTAGCTTACCTCTTATCTGAGAAGGGATATGTACATAAGCTACATATCCAAACATCTTGCAATGATCAAGTGAGGGTCTTCTACCATGCCATGCTTCATATGGGGTCATCCCATCAAGAGATTTAGATGGCTATTTGTTTACAAGATAAGTGGCAATAGATACACTCTTTGCCCACAAGTAATTAGGTAGTTTTTTCTCATTTAACATTGACCTGGCTGTTTCAACAATTAATCTATTTCTCCTTTCCGCCACCCCATTTTGCTCAGGGGTATACCTTGTTGTAATTTCTCTCTTGATTCCTTTGTCTTGCAAGTATACATCAAACTCATTTGAGAAGTACTCACCTCCTCAATCTGACCTTTGTCTCTTTAGGTTTCTTCCTGTTTGATTCTCCACAAGTGCAAGATATTTTTTAATGCAATGGAATACTTCGTCTTTGTGCTTCATAAAGTACAATACAGTCCATCTATTGTAATCATCAATGAAAGATACATAATACATTGATCCAGAAATTAGCCACACATCTGTATGGACAAGCTCTAGGTAGTCCTCATGCATGTAGCCTTTCCTTGAGAAGGATAACCTATGATATTTTCCAAACTGACAAGCACAACATTTATAAATCATGTGTGTAGCTCAAGCATAAGCACCACCTCCTTTACTTGTCAATCCGCGGAGACATGAGGACCGGTATGAAGACCACGAGCAAGTGAAGGCACAAGTGCGTGAGTGAAAGCACACAAACATGCACACACATACACACACACGCGCACAAAGTAAGATCACGAGAGGAACAATGGAAAGCTTAGATTGCAAAAGAGTTCTCTTACAAAAGTTCTATTCTCTAACAAGCTAACCTCACAAATGAGCTCTCTAGCTCTTTTTATAGTTTTTTGACTAGTTTTGGCCCTATCCAGACCTAGTGTCCGGCCTAGTTAAAAATTAGGTTCCAAGGCTTATTTGAGGGCTCAAACGAAGTCTAAAAATTATGAAAATTGGTACGATGGTACTTCTAATACTCCTCAAGCTCGAGGACTCCTCAGCTTGAACAAAATGGAGTTATAAAAATAGATAATGGTATTTACAATGGTTTTTAGTGATGAAAATCACTATTTTTGTAGGGGATTCTTCTGAAAATTTGACATACACTTCTTGGAGCTCCCTACTTGCTCCCTTTCCTTGTGTGTCCACCTTTTGATGTGCTTCCATGCTTTGTCCTTGACTTTGAGCTTCAACACTCCCCCCCCTCTCGAGTCTGTCGTCCCTGACAGACCCTTGTTGTAGTGGTTGTTCCAAGTAGTGCCTTGAGAGGGAGTGTCCCTTCTGTATGAACAAAAGTCGTCTGACTTCCAGATGTGTCTGGTTATTCATCTATCACTACGAGTCTTTGCAAGTTGTAGTCTCTTGGTATGTGCTTCTTCCTTGGATTCCAACATGACTGTGTTGTTGTGAGTCTCCGTTGATGACCTCAAATCTTCCAAGGATGATGTTCATAGTAGTCATGCCAAGTACTCATAACCCATAATGGATGATGGGTAAGTGTGTTCGTGCATGGGTTAAGGAAAATATGTGCCTTGTGCACGGCCTTGTAATGTAGCCCTATGCATGCTTACTTGGAAAATGCATTGGAAGAAATATGGTGCAAAAAATTAGGGGTCTTGAGCTAAGTGCTCAAGGGTATGCCGACGAAGAGGTTTCCTAAGCTATCATGGTTATGATGTTTCCAAATTAAAGATTCTTACCATGAAGAAGGTCGATCGATGTTCATCTCGTCGTGTTGTACACTCAATCCTTGGGATGGAACATTGTTTATGAATGTCGGTGTTGATGGTCCACTTATGAGATCTTTTGAGTGGCTGATCCTGTCTCCTCTTTTCAAAGCATCATTTGTCAAATACAGAGAATTGAATTTCTTTATATTCATTGACAAACAACATTCGAGAACTACACCAAGCTTAGTTTCACATATTCTCTCTAGCTCACCATAAGCAGGAGTCTTCTCATCCAGTATACATACAAAGATTTGCAGGGTACCAGAGCTACCCCGTGCAGATATCTCCCTGGATGCTCTCGTACATGCAATAGTTATGCATCATTCAAGTTGTGGACCTTCAAGATCTTCACTCCCACCATGGTAAGGGGAAACCATAGGTGTGGATGCCATGTTCATGCTAAGTTCTTGACATCTACCAGATAAGGCAGCAATAATATCATCTGCTAGCCGAGACACCCTTCTATCCAAACTGATAAATGCCCAGTAATAGATGGTTCCACTTTCAACTACGCATGACTCATTCATGTTTCATGCGCCAAACCTGGGAACAAGTTCTTCCTCTCTTTCTTTTTTGTTTTCTTTTCTTCCTTTTTTTTTGTTTTTTTTTAATAGGAACAATATCACAAAACAAGAAGACAGAGTTTAGTATCAATCAATAAAAATCTTTGACATATGTCAATGTGCTCTTGTGCCTGGGATTCTCAAGTGTGTCTATGCACGGCCATGTAATGTGGCCCTATATTAATGCATACTTTGGAAATGCATGACCTGAATGGTGCAAAAGACAGGGTTGTGCAAGGAGCACATGGTTGTCGCTCGTCGAGGCCTGATGTCACCTGCAAATGTTGATGTCATCTTTGTTGGAGGTATCCATTGGATCTCGAGATGACCACTGATCCTTCCTCTTGATAGGGACCCATTTTAGAACAGCATTTGGCACTGTAGAGATTACTTCAGGCGTCTTCCTCGTTGGATGCTTTGTGAACTGTGGTATCCAGTGTGGTTGGCGCTTTGGTTTGATGGAGGCTACTTGTACTTTTGGCTTCCAAACCCATATCCTTTTTGCACGTCTTCCTACTATTGTTGAAGAGCTGATTTGATCTCCTTTCGGTCTCTGTACGTGGTTCTTACCCTCTTCTTTTGGCTTCTTTGTTGAGACCTTTCGCATGTGGGAGAACACATGTTGTTGTAGATGTAAGAGCTTCTTAGGTACCCACATTTGTAATCGCCCTTGTTGAGCTTCAACTAATTTCTTCGGCACCCAAACTTGTTGGATACCTTGTGATTGAGCTTGTCCGAGCTGCTTCCTTTGTCTTCTCACCTGGTTGGCTTGCTTGGATGGGATTTGTGGGGCCAAGGCTGGTGGTTTCTCTCCTTTGTGTACCCATATCTGCTTCATGCTCGGCACTGCCTTCCTTTGGAAATCTCGTTATCTATTTGATATAGCAGTTGTTCTGTTTGGTTGTGCTTGCTTTGTTGGTTGAGTTGTTGTGGTGGCCTTAGTCCTTGCCCCAGAGGAGGAGTCCGCTTGTCGTTGAGCCTGTTCTTCCACGATTGACGCCTTCTGCATCATAGAGCTTTTGACACATACATCTTCTTCCATATGATTAGTCTTAGAAGAACTAAGAGAGTGTGTGGTTCCATGATCTGGGAGCATGCAGTTCTCTAGTTCTATTGTAATGCATTGTTCATGTACCCATACTTGAAGAATTTGACTTCTTAGGTTCAAGTTTACTGCATGGTCATAAATCCAATCTTGACCCAAAACAAGTGGTTCTGTAAGGTTCTCATCTTGACACACTAGCGCTTTGACTTTCATTTGAACATCTTGAAGGTAGATGGGAAGTTCCACCTCGCCCAAACAAGGGGTTTCCACACCTCCCAAACCTATGAGATAAGCTTCTATGGGATTGATGTTCAACTACAAGTCTTGGCAGTAGGAAAGTCTAACTGCACTACTTGCTGCACCTGAGTCAATTAATGCTTTCACAATCCTTGCATCCTTCCCTTGTCCTATCTCTATGGTCACAAAGGGTCATCGGTCAATGACTTGAGAAGTCGCTATGCCTGATTTTTGGCACATATCCATCTGATATTTTGGAGCTTTTGAGTTGACATCTAGGCATAATCGCCTTAACTTATTTCGCCTAATACGCTCTCTGGCCTGTGCCTGTGCTTCTTCTCTCACTCTTAACTCTTCTTCTTTTCGTTTCTTAGCAGTGTTGAGTCTCATTAGCATGTCCTCTGTAAGAGGTTCTTGATATAACTTGACTCTACAACCACTAATATAGTTTGGCAAGATATCACCTTCTAAAGTAGCCAATTGAACCGCACCGCTAGTGGAAATTTTGTTAATGATCATGGGTCCATATCCTCGTTTTTCCAACTTACGGGCATGTTGTTTTAGTGTGTAAACCAACACCAGATCACCCTCTTTCAATCCTTTATCTTTGATGTGTGCATCAAAGTATGCCTTTTGTCTTTTCTTTGCAGCATAGATGCCTGCTGCCGCTCGTAGCCTCGTCTTGCCTAAGCGTTCTAAATCAAAGATCCGAGAGGACAACTCATGTCCATGCCACTCATGCTCTTGTGCTACCTTTAATGCTGGGATTAGGAAATCTAGTGGTAGCACAGCATTCTGTCCAAAGACCATCTGAAATGGGGTGGCATTGAGTACCGTTTTATAGGCAACTCGATAAGCCCACACAGCATGATGAAGTTGTTTGTCCCAATCAGAGCGTTTATTATTTACCAGTTTTGTCAATACGTTACAAAGGATCTTATTGGTACTCTCGGCTTGTCCGTTAGCTTGTGGGTGATAGGGGGCAGACTTCTTATGTACCACCAAGAATTCTTGGAGAAGATTTTCAATGACTTCATTTAAGAAGTGGGTGCCTCTATCGCTTACTAACTCTATTGGTAATCCATATCTCGTGAACACATCCTCGAATAAGAACTTAGCCGTAGTCTGAGCATCATTCTTTGTTGTGGCTTTCACTTCTACCCACTTTGTAAGGTAATCTGTGGCTACAATAATATATTCTGCATGGGAGTTTCTAGCTGGGGGGTTAATAGGACCTATGAAGTCTATGCCCCATTTTGAAAATGCACGCCTTCCCATCATTGGTCTCAAAGGCATCTCGTCTTTTCTAACTGGATATTGTGCACGTTGGCATGTGTCACATTTCTTCACATAGGTATGAGCATCCATATGAAGAGTGGGCCACCAAAGTCTTGAGAATAGAATGGTCTTGATTACTCGATCAGGACCGAAGTGTCTACCTGCAACACCGCTGTGTGCAGTTTCTAAGACTTTCAAATAATCTGATTCATGAACACACAGTCTTAGGTAACCATCTTTACCTCTTCGGTATAAGTTATCTCCTACTAAGGCATAGCCTTGAGCCTCTTGTGCCATGCTTCGTCTTCTTGCTAGACTAGCCTCTTTGGGTAATCTTCCCGACCTCATAAACTCTACCAATGGAGCACTCCAATCTAGAATTAATGACACTTGATAAAGGGTCACATGCTCCACTGGGGGTCTCTCTCTGCACATTGGACAATTCTTAATCCACTCATGTATTTCTTTGTCCATGCTAGGCCAATACACTCCTAAACGCTTCAGATTCTGCAATGTTCGTTGTTTAGAATAGTGATTTCCTAGCAATCCTTCATGAGCTTGCTGCAACCAACTACTATGTTCATCATCCTCGACACAACAAGCTAATACACCCTCAGTATCTTGTTTGTACATGCTTCCTGCCAATATGTGATATTTTTGTGATCTTACAATTTCTTCTTGTGATGTTTTCACATTCTTATTTGCAGGGCCAAAGGTTAGGACTGGTACCAACTTATTTGCCCATTTGGGAACAACTTCCAAATTGAATAGATAAGCTTCAGGTAGTTCATCAGACACTCCTTGCGGTGACTCTCCTAAAGTAATGCGAGAAAGGTGATCTGCCCGAAGGTGGGTTCTACCTTTCCTGACAACAACTTCAAAGTCATATTCCATTAGTAAGAGGAACCATCTTACTAAGCGTCCAGTATTGCAAGGTTTATTGACCAAATATAACAAAGCTTGATGATCAGTGAAAAACTTGAACTTGTTGGCCAATAAATAGTGTCTAAACTTCTTCACAGCATATACCATGCCTAAGCCCTCTCGCTCAGTTGTGGTATAGTTCCGTTCAGCGACAGTGAGCTGTCTACTAGCATATGCTACGGGCAAATCTAAGTTTCCTTCACTTGTGGGTTGTGCAAGCACACATCCGATGGCATGATTTGATGCACCCACATTGACATGGAATGGTTTATTCCAATCAAGAGTGGTCAGTATTGGTGCTGTGCACAAACGTTTCTTCAGTTTGTTGAAAGAATTTTCGCATTCGTCGTTCCACTCAAAATTAGACAACAAGGCATAAAGGGGTCTAGCTATGATTGCGTACATGTGGATAAACCTACGGTAATATCCACAATGGCCCATAAAGGCTTGTACCTCTTTAACATTCCTTGGCCTTGGTAGCTCCGCTATGGCTCGTACCTTTTCTTCATCTGTTGAGATTCCATTCTTAGAAACAATATGACCTAAGATTTTACCTTGCCGCACCATGAACACACACTTTTCTGGGTTCAGACACACTCGATATTCTCTACACTTGTTGAAGATTTGTCTGAGCTCAGGGATGTGGAATCTTCTTTCTTGGGAATGAGCACATAAATCATCCACATATACTTCTAAGCTCTTTCGCAAGAATTCTTTGAAAACATGACACATGAGCCTTTGGAATGTTGCAGGTGCATTGGTGAGCCCAAATGGCATCACACAAAATGCAAAGATTCCCCACTCCGTAGCAAAAGCTGTTTTGTGTTGATCTTCTGGGGCAATGGCTACTTGATTGTAACCTGAAAACCCATCAAGGAAGCTATAAACTTCCTTGCCCGCAACACGCTCCAAAAGGTGTTCCGTGATTGGAAGTGGATAACTATCTCTGATCGTAGCGGCATTAACTTTTTTAAGGTTAATACACACTCGCAACTTTCCGTTCTTCTTGGGCACTACTACAATGGGGGACACCCATTCAGTATGCTCAATCTCATAGATGATGCCAGCTTCAATCAACCTATCAATTTCTTCTTTTATTTTGGTTGCATAGGTATCATTATATGTGTAGGGCTTCTATTTGGTGGGCTTGGCATCAGCAGTCATGGGGATAGTATGAGAGCAAATTCTTGGATCTACCCCTTTCAAATCTCTATAGTGCCACGCAAACACATCCCTATATTCCCTTAATAGAGCTACAAGCTCCATTTCTTCTCTTGCACTTAGGTCATCTCCTATATATGTGCATCTCTCTTCGTTCTCTTTGATGGTCACTACAATCTTCTTGGTCTTTTCTTTATTATCATATGATTCTCCTATGATGGCCTCTCTCTTAGGCATTCGTACCAAAATTTTATGGTCGTCAACTTCATATTTCTTGAAGTTTTCTGGTACTTCAAACAATGATTCCTCCTCTTCTTGTTTCACTGCTTTTCTTTTCTTTTTCTTTTGACTACTCTCACTTCCATCCTTTGAATTTACTGTTTTAATACTTGTGAGAGGTTCTTCTTCTTTCTGGGTGAACACTCCTATATCTTCTAGATAGTGCTGCTCTGAGTTAAAGCAACTATCCATCACAATAGACTCCAGATCATCGTCATTCTCTTCTTCTTCTATGACATCACTAGGGTCACATTCTTCTAGCAAGGGCTAACACATGAACACTGAGATATCATAACCCTCCTCATCACAATGAGGTGTCCATTGTTCTTCATTGACAGCAATGTCCATGGTGGCTAAGATTTCTAGCCAGCCATGAGGCTCAAATTCCTCATCTGGAAAGATCATCGGTGTGTAGGCTGGGTCTCTAACTGGTCTATCTCCTGGTGAAGTTCCTTCTTCTCTCGCTTTCAAGCGTTTTTCCTCTTTCTCTGCAACCTTGCACATCCACAAATGAGTATCTTCGTGCAGCCATGATGTATCACGTGAACTTTCAGAATGCACAGAGATGGAATCTTCTTTCGCTTTGTGGATAGGATTCCACTGTAGGGGTGGCACATCTCTGAAGGAGTAATCCTTCAAATTGACCTTGGTGGTGACCCCTAAGTGATGTAAGTACAAGGAGTTGGTTCCCCAATCCTGTACTATTTGCAATTGTCGTAGGAAGGGTCTTCTTAGGATCATCTCATAGACGTTATTTTTCTCAAAGTCACATATAGCAAATGTATGTTCAAACTCCACACCACAAGTGGTTAGAGTTATCCCTTCGAGCAAACCTAGAGGTCTTTCAAAATGACCGTCGGCCATTTGAAGCTTCATTCTAGTTGGTCTTAATGTGGGTTTGCCCCATTGCTTCCACAAGGAGGTGGTCGCAATAGCAACACCCGCACCTGAATCTATGATTGCTTTGGTTGTGTAACCTTGGTAGGTGATTGGAAGATAAGTATTACCTTCTTCACCCTCACACATGTCCCCTATTTTGTCTAGAGGTATCTCTGGTACTTTTTGTTTAGAGCCTGCTTTTGGCATTTTGGAATCAAGTTCTGGAACTTGATCCTTCACATGATTCCAAAGCTCAGGTTTTGCTTTGAGCAGCTCTTCTACAGTGAGATGACACTGGACCTTAGTGTTCTTCACGACATCAGTGTTCCTTGGAACCACGGAGTCTTCATTTCTTACTAGTATTGTGGGAGCTCTAATCTGGAGTGATTCAGATTCCCATGGGCTTGGAAATCGAGGCAGTTCTTCTAGGGTATTAGATTCAAAATCTAATCTTTCATCTTCTTGTTGTTCTACTTCATCTCCGTAAATAGATGGAATGTCTTGGGGAAATCGATCATGAAGATCATCAATCTCAGGAATAGGAGGGGAATTACCCTTCTCCTGGGCCCATTTCTCTTCTTGTATTTCCCGCAAGAACTCTTGAGAGTACTGTTGAATTGAAGGAGGTATTCCAGCATCTGTGGAATTAGGAACATAAGCTCCCATTGGTGGTGAGCTTCCTCTTTCAATAACTGGTTGAGCCTGTGGAGGTAAAGAAACTTGTGGTTTGTTTACCAATTGCTCTAATCTTTCTAGTAAGCCTTGGAAATGCAAGTCCGGTTTGACAGAGTTTGTCTGATTGAATTTTTATTAGTCTCGAGTATAGCTTGAGCTTTTTCTACCATTTTCATGCACATTTTCATCCGTTCAATCTCTAAATCTGCTCTAGGGTAACTCTTGTCTAGGTTTGCAGCTGTAGGCCCTTCTTGAAGTCGAGCCTGGTAGGCCTTGAACATCATGTCCAAGCCTTTTGGGGTTGGATCTGCAAGAACAGACCCTGGTTGCGGTCTATTTACAATGGGTGGTGGGGTGGGATGAGGTGGAGTGGATGGAGTTTCGGCATGCGAGGGGCTTTGAGATGCAATGTTTTCTATTTTTGTTTTCGCTTCTTTTAAGCTTTCTTCTAGTTCCGATAACTTTTTATTCCACTTGCGATTGGCCTTCTCTCTGGTATCCTTCCATGTTCTTGTTTTCCTCTTACTAGGCTCTCCTGATTCACTCGACTCTGATTGTTCTGCTGGTTTATCCTGTTTTAAGGCTTGTGCTCTAGTGACAACTTGTATAGGAGCCACATTGCTACTACTTGAACTTGAATCTGCCACTAAGCCTACCACATTAATGGGTGTAATCTTGGGTGCACTAGAGGGGTTTCTTGGACAATCTCTGGGGAGATGGTCTTTGCCACAATCAGGACAAAAAGCTTGTGATAGTCTGTCCTTGACTCGGAGATGGTGGGTGGGGACAATCACGAATGAAATGGTCACCTTGACATCTAAAACATGGTCCTCTAGGGGCTTGTGGTCTCATTTGTCTCAATTGGGGCCTAGGGTTAGGATTTGTGTACATGACATTGGAGTATTCTGGCTCCCAATTTCGCTCCATAGATGGTGCCTCATATTGATACGAGTAAATCTAACTATGTTCAGGTGACTCTATGTAATAAGCATGTGGACTACCTTCATGGGAGTAGTCTGAACTATGAGCATGAGAGTCATTATCTGGTATCAATGGGGTTAGTGGGACCAATGCTCTATTTGGATTTTCCTCTCCCACGGCATACTTGACTGGAATCACGTTGGCACGAGCTGGTAGTTGGTTTCCCAAGACTGGTTGTGGCCTATATTGTGTCTGATATTGCTGTTGTGGTCTATAATATGGCTGTTGGTATTGGTTTTGGTACCTACCTGGTTGGTAAGGTTGTTGATAATTCTATCTAACAGCCTGCCTATTATAGGGACAATCTTGAGCCGTGTGGTTCGTATATTTTCTCTCAATAGTGCAATATGGAGCATTCCTTTCTCTCATGTTCTGGTTGTGCAATGGGCATACATTAGCCATGTGGTCGCCTCCGCAATTATAACACCGATTCAATGGGGTGACTCTCTGTGTTTGTCTATTTTGGACTCCTAGCTTCTTGGCAACTTGCTCAGCTATCTCTTCTACTTCCGTGGAGATTTTTGAAGTATGACTAGTAGAACTATCCGACTCTTTGTAGAGTTTGGACAATCCTAACTCCTCACCCAAGTTATCTTCTATGTCAATGCACGTCCGCACACACTGTTCTATGGATCTAGGCTCTTTCAAGTACACATATGATCTTAACTTTGTGCTCAGTAAGCCATCTAAGAACAAAGCCACTTGTTTGGCTGGTGTGGGTAACTCTGGAGCAGGACACCTTTCTAGATACTGTCTAAACCTTCTACCTGCTAGCTGCACTGTTTCTTGGGGTGTCTGCTTGAAGCTGTGGATCAAAGATGATGTGTTATGCCTAATACCACTCTTGGAAAATTCTACAATGAATTCGTCTAGCAGTTGACCTATATCGCAATAGTTGTGACTACTCAGTGGTTGAAACCAAGCTAAGGCAGTGCCCTTAAGAGTCAAACCAAATGCCTCGTACTAGGTGAACAAATCCTCAACCTGTTCAGCTCTTAACACTTGTTTGAACTCGGCCACATGATCATAAGGATCTCCTGACCCGTCAAAATAATTCTTCATTGCCTTGATCACTTGAGTGGGTCTAAGGGTTCTTGGGTGCTCTCGGGGTCTAGGCAATGGAAAATCATGTTCATCTCTTTGTTGCCTATGTGCTTGATATCTCTCTCTTTCAGGTCTTTCATTTTCAAATCCTGCTCTATTTCTGCCCACCGTGTGTGCAAAACTTACCTCAGGTCTCTCTCTAGTTCTTTCTCTCTGGGCTTCATGAGCATGGGATGATCCTACTCCTTGGAGGCCATGGGAAACATTGGATCTTGGTGGAGGGAAAATCAATTCACTCTTCCAAGTATATGCATGTCTATCATGTTCTGTTACCAAGAATATCTTCTCTGATGTGTTATCCACGTAGACAACTTTGCCTGGTATCTCAGGATCTTTGAATTCATAGATGATGACTATGCCTAATTGGCTAGGTTGATCTGGCTTGAATCTCCAAAAGGCTTCCTCTGTTTCTCTATTCAAGAAGAGTTCTATGCTTTTGTTGTCTTGAGGGATCCAATGTGGTGTGATCACTCTGGTCAAAACTGACTTACCTCTAGGAGTCTGGGGTCCTTGTCCTACATTTCCTTGTTCTAGGTCTCCTATCTCATTCTCATGAATGACATTTCCAAACTCATCGGTCCTATCTGGTAGGTTGGTGATCACATACATGGTTCCTTCCTTATCAATGTATGAACCCTCTTCAAACTTGACCACTGGGTGTTCCAGTCCAAAGGGTTGATCTGGATTTTTGAGTTGGACCACTGATCGCCTCAGGCCATCCTCATAGATACGAGCACCTAATCGGTTGGTCCGAATATATTCCAACTGTGTCTTATAGGGACCTTCTGGTGTTTGTAGATGGGCAGTCCCTGAGCCGCCTGTAGGTTTTCCCATGCTAAAAGACATTTCTGAATCACTTGTATCTGAA
The DNA here is from genome assembly GCA_020310875.1 of Ceratopteris richardii. NCBI lineage: Eukaryota > Viridiplantae > Streptophyta > Polypodiopsida > Polypodiales > Pteridaceae > Ceratopteris > Ceratopteris richardii. The sequence continues at coordinate 107,485,746 of CM035422.1, read as the reverse complement.
CTTAGTAAAAGATGACCACTTAGTTGTTGTGCCCAAGACTTGGATGTATGGTTGACACTAGCCTCAGAAGATCTAATGCTTTGTTTATCCTTGCCTAAGTGTCTACCAGATCTCAGGTTCATAAGCTTTAGTCAAGAGTCCAAATTTTCCCTTTGGTATGGTTCAAAATTCTTTGGAGCCCCCTTGGTTCCCTAGTCCCACTTGAGGGTCAACTTCAAATTATCCTATCTCAAAATCAACACGTTATTCTTGAAAAAAACAGTTGAGATCGTGTAGGATTTGAAACGAGCTTTCCAACGAGCTATAGAGCTCAAAAATGGACTTTGGATGAAAAAGTTATGTCAAATCAAGCTCCTGGGGGTCAAAACAGGCAAACAGGACCTTCTGGAAAAAATCGCGATTTTGTGAACTTCAAGAAAATCGCGATTTTGTGAACTTCAAGAGAATTGCGATTTTGTACCTTGAGAATCGTGTTCACAAAATCGTGTTTTCAGAAAATCGTGTTTTGAAAATCGCGATTTTGAGCAGAAAATCGTGTTTTGAAAATCGCGATTTTGAGCAGAAAATCGTGTTTTGAAAATCGCGATGTTGAGCATAGAATCGTGTTTTTGAAAATCGCGATGTTGAGCACAGAATCGTGTTTTTGAAAATCGTGATGTTGAGCACAAAATCGTGTTTTAGAAAATCGCGATGTTGAGCACAGAATCGTGTTTTAGAAAATCGCGATTTTGAGCAGAGAATCGTGATTTCACAAAATCGTGGTTTACAGAATCGCGTTTTTTTTTTACATGAAAATCGTGATTTCTGAGAATCGCGATTTTGAGTACAGAATCGTGTTTTTCACAAAATTATGTTTTTGAAAATCGCGATGTTGAGCACAAAATCGTGTTTTTGAAAATCGCGATGTTGAGCACAAAATCGTGTTTTGAAAATCATGATTTTGAGCAAAAAATCGTGTTTTCACAGAATCGCCTTTTTCACAAAATCGTATTTTTACTGAAAATCGTGATTGGTGAGAATCGCGATTTTGAGCAGAGAATCGTGTTTTCTCAGAATCGTGTTTTTGACATGAAAATCGCGATTTTATCTCAGAGAATCGTGTTTTTTACAAGTCGTGTTTTCACAAAATCGTTTTTTTACAGAATCGTGTTTTTTTGGCTAAAAATCGTGATTTGTGAGAATCGGGATTTTGAGCACAATCACAGAATCGCGATTCTGAGAATGACCACAGAATCGTGATTCTTTCAGCCAACTTTTAAGCGGGAAAACAGAAAATCGTGATTTTTCAAAAAATTTTGAATTTTCACAGAATCGCGATTTTCATCACAGAATCGCGTTTTTTGGCGGGAAATTCAAATTTCTGAGCGCCGGCAATGGCGAGCTCCGTATGAGCAGAAAATCATGAAAAAAACACAGCGCTTGCTCTCCCTTGCACCTCCTAACTCCTTCTCACACAATAATGCATGAAAAATGGTATGGAAATGGTGAAAATGCACTAAAAAACAAGAAATTTCTTTGAAGAAGAAGATGGAAGAAGGTGGAGATGATGATGATGATGAAGATGAAGAGGAAAAAACAGAAAATGAACTGAAATGACAGTTTTTTTTACCTTCCAATGTCGCAAATCTACGATCTTACCATCACAACGCTCGTCCTCGAAGCTCTCTCCCCAGCAACGGCGCCAAAATTTGGTGTAGCTCAAGCATAAGCACCACCTCCTTTACTTGTCAATCCGCGGAGACATGAGGACCGGTATGAAGACCACGAGCAAGTGAAGGCACAAGTGCGTGAGTGAAAGCACACAAACATGCACACACATACACACACACGCGCGCACAAAGTAAGATCACGAGAGGAACAATGGAAAGCTTAGATTGCAAAAGAGTTCTCTTACAAAAGTTCTATTCTCTAACAAGCTAACCTCACAAATGAGCTCTCTAGCTTTTTTTATAGTTTTTTGACTAGTTTTGGCCCTGTCCAGACCTAGTGTCCGGCCTAGTTAAAAATTAGGTTCCAAGGCTTATTTGAGGGCTCAAACGAAGTCTAAAAATTATGAAAATTGGTACGATGGTACTTCTAATACTCCTCAAGCTCGAGGACTGCTCGGCTTGAACAAAATGGAGTTATAAAAATAGATAATGGTATTTACAATGGTTTTTAGTGATGAAAATCACTATTTTTGTAGGGGATTCTTCTGAAAATTTGACATACACTTCTTGGAGCTCCCTACTTGCTCCCTTTCCTTGTGTGTCCACCTTTTGATGTGCTTCCATGCTTTGTCCTTGACTTTGAACTTCAACAATGTGTTGCTTGGATACATTAGGTATCCCAAGCACACATTGGTCTCTACATATTTGTTTCAAGGTTCTTTCACCAACATGTCCTAATCTCTTATGCCAAATTTCAAGTTCTGATAATGTTTGGTCTTTATAACTATAAAGTGTAATGTTCCTTGTATCCTCAAGTTCAAAAAGTGAAGAATCTACCTATCTTTTCTCCTTTGGCAATTCTCTTGAATCCATGTTGGGGATTCTCCACAAATGCTTCATATTGGTTGAATCTAACCTGCAAACCCTTTTCCACAATCTATCCAACACTCATCAAATTCTTGGTAATTGTAGGTACATATAGAACCCTACTCAACAGATTCTTGTTTCCATCAGAGGTCTTAACATTTCCTACTTTAGCCACTGAGTGCTTGGTGTCATCACCTGTTTGTACCTAATGCGTATCCTTTGGTTCTTCAAGGTCAGAGAGAAGAGCTACATTGCCTACCACATGGTTTGAGCATCCTGAATCAATGTAGAAGAGATGGTCATCATTTATACCTGGTTTTGAAGTCATGTTCATGATTAGAAGAGAATCTTCTTGCTCCTCTATGTAGTTGTTGTAATCTTTCCTTGATTTGTAGCCTCCTTGATAATTGCTATTGTAGTTTTTGTTGTAGTTGTTGTATCCTTGATGGTGATTGAATCTTCCTCTTGATTGTGTATATCTACCTCTTTGATATCCTCTGCCTCTATGATTCTTGAAGTTCATGTAAACTCGTCTGTAGTATGATTTGACAATCCACAAATATTACATGGTGACGAGTTATAGGGTCTCCCCCTACCTTGCTTGCCTCCTCTGCCCCTTCCTCTTGAGGTTCTACCTCTCCCTGCATAGTTTGCTTGGGAGGTAGTTCCTTCATCTTCAACCTTTTTCTTCTCCCCTTTCTCTTTGGACTTACTTTTTATCAAAGTATAGGGCAGAAGAGATATTAACTCTTGATGAATCTCCCTTCTTGTTGAGCTTGGCTTCATGGGTAAATAATTGCCCCATGAGTATGGTAAGGTCTGGAATCTGCATGTCCATGTATAACTCCATGGCAGTTGTGAAGCTCTCCCATTTTTCATCAGCTTTAATACCATTGATTACTTGTCTTACAATCTGCTCCCCTTCAATTTCTTCTCTTATGCTTGCCAATTGATCTGCTACATCTTTGACTTTGGTCACATACTCTAAGATGCCTTGCTTGGGTTGCTTCCTTTGAGTGGTAAACTCAATTCACAATTGGTTCTTCCTAGCTCTTGTGTTGGAAGAGAAATATGAAGACAATGTTTTCCAAGTCTCTTGGGATATCTTACAATTCCTAATATGTGGAAGAAGAAAATCAGAGATTGAGTTAAGTAAGTAAGACCTTGCTAATGCATCCTTGGCACACCATGTGTTGAGTCTTTCATGCTCCTTTCTTGTAGGTTGTTCTTTGCTTATGAATATGGGCATTCTCCTCATCTCCTGAGATGTATCCATAGAGACTCCTTCCTTGCAAGTATGTCTTCATCCTCAAGGACCATGCTTGATAGTCGTTCTTGTCCAATTTATCAATGAAAGAAGGAAAACCATCTCCCATTTTACCTTAGCTTTGCTCTGATACCACTGTTGGGAAAGATGGATGGACACTCCAAGAAATGAGTAGGTACTGCCAGATCCTGCTAAGTACCAGCCCCTTGTAGCTTTAGAGTTGAGTTGTGGGTCCTCTTAGCTTTCCAATGATACTAAAAAAGTGCCTATTTACTTTTGAAATGATGTGAGAAAAGATTGAACCAAAACAGACTACTTCTTATTTGAAGGATTAATGAAAACCTTCTATTTTTGTTCACACATCTACTCCTTGTTATGCTCAGTGCTTCCAATACAGTAGGAATTAGAAAAAATCATTTTAGAGGTATCTAATTAGCTTAGTAAGATAATTATTCCAAGTGGAATAACTTAAAATGATGCACTATACACAGAGCAATCAACTTAGCAATTGAATCATTACCCCCGATTTTTTAGGACTTCTTCAGAGTTCGACCAGTGCGTGCTTTGACATGCTTTTCTCCAAATTTGCTAAATAGATTATCTTAAAAAATTGTATGCATATAGATAACTTGGAGCTGAATCCAACAAGATGTAGAACATTGAAAATGGTGGAGAAATGACTGAGACATGAGCAGTACAAGTTGACAGTTATGAATGACTATAACAGAGATATCATAGATGAGCAATGTAGATCTATTGTATTAATGAACAATGTTGTACAAGATCATAGGCTTGACAATCATAGCCTAATGATGGTGAGAATTGTAGGCTACAATGTAGAACTCACTCTCTTACAATGTGGCAATGGAGAACTTGGGAATAGAGACTTGTTAACCGTGACTTTTACATGTTACTTTTTATAAGTGCTACTAACAAATTTTGAATTTGAATTCAACTTTTGGCTCTCTCTAAAACTAATCCACCAATTGAGGAGTTGTTCTCTCCAACATGAAGTCATGAATTTTCATCTAACAAACTCCACGAGTTTGTAGGTAGCTACAAATATTCTTTCAAGTTGAATAGGCTTTTACAAATGGTAAAGGATAAAATCTTCGTAGCAATGGTTTCCATGGAGTTTCAATTGTTCATGAACTTCTAGCCAAATGTGCAGGCTTCAACTTTGCACCAACAAAGCTAACCTCAAAAATGAGCTCTCTAGCTCTTTTTATAGTTTTTGACTAGCTTTGGTCCTGTCCAGACCTAGTGTCTGACCTAGTTAGAAATTAGGTTCCTAGGCTATTTTGGAAGCTCAAATGAGCTCTCAAAATTATGAAAATTGGTACATAAATACTACTAATACTCCTCAAGCTCAAGGACCCCTCCACTTGCACAAAATGGAGTACGAATAATCAAAAATGGTATTTACAATGGTGTGAAGTGACTAAGATCACTGTTTGGGAAATATTGCTTCATGAAAAATTATAGAGCCTATTTTCCGGATCTGCGTTGACTGCTTTACCTACTTGGTCCTTCTCTAAATCTTTTTGTTGGCTTCGTTGTCTTGTAAATCCTTGAGTGTCCTTACTGCTACCAACACCCCTCCCTCTCTCGTGTTTGCCGTCCCTGACAAACCCTTGTTGCTGGGTGTGTTGGATGTAATATTCCACAACATGAGTGGCAAGCTGATGTTCCTGAATGCTTAGTCCTCTGCCAAGTCTTCCATCATGCGATCTTCTTTAAGCATGTAGATAAGTGTCGAATGGTGGATATCATGTATGCTACGATTGGTGGTCCTCGAGGTGGAGCAAAATATGGATAGTTGACCCAGGCAAAGCATTCTTTATTGTTGCGTCCATTGATTGCAAAAGCTTGCCATGATCTGTGATGGACCATTGGGCAATAGCATGGATTATACTTGATATACAGTGGCATAGTGGCCCAGGTGCTCATCACCTCAGGGTAGTGAGTTAGTAGCCGTTCGCGCTACCCATTGAAGTCCAACTCTGACTCCCATAGGTATGATCCCTCCCAAGGGTCATGCGACTCCACTAAGCTAGTGGGAAGCCTTCCCTACAGGCATGGTATGGCTACTTGGGGGGTCCGATATAGGTATGATTTATATGGCTTGCAACTCTTCTGGTCTTTCATTTGGTTCCGGCATGATTGGTAAGCTCTCTAAATCAACCACTTGTTGGCTCGTGTCTGCTTGAGAGCTGGTTCCTGCTACATCAACCATGATATCATTGGGAGCGTCTAATGATCTTATCTGCTGGAAGAAGAAAATCACATTAGCATTGCATAGGAAACGTGATAATAGTGTATTCCTTTTACAATACAAACATGTCACTCTTTGTGTTAGAAGTTAGTCGAGTGGGATATTGTGTGTGTGAGTTATAGTTAGGAGGTCAGTGTTGCCTGTATATGCATACTTGGTCGTGCAATGTACTCAAATGCATTTCTGTCTATGCAGAGTGCGTTACATGGCGGGGTTAGGTGGTTTATCATAGAGTTTAACTCTCCAAACCTTATGTGTGAGACAGTTCCTTTTGGTGGCAATGATTTTCTCATGTTTCTGAATCATGTTGTCTTGGATTTGGGAATTTTCGGGTACCCATTTCCAAGTAGTTCTAGGTGTGTCACATGTGTGGAGTGTTGGAATGCAGATGTGTGTCGAGAGGTGTGTGATGTGAAGGATGGTGAGTAGCATTTTCAGCTTGTGAGCTTGTGTGAAGCTACTTGTGTGTGTAAGCAGGTCTTAGGCACCCAAATTTGTCTAGTATTAGGGTCAGCCGTCATCGACTGCTTTGCAATCCAAATAGAAATGATCCATTTTGGAAGGATTCTCTAACACTCTTTCTAAGTATTCCTTGCCCGAGCAATTGGTTTGGTGTAGCGTTGGGAATCTGTCCCCAAAATAGAGGGTTGTTCACCCTTGCGTATACAGATCTGCTTCACATTTTGAGTCCTTTTGCTTTGAGCTCTTCGTTGTCTATGAATATCGACCGTCTGCATCCCTTGCTTTTTGCACTCCTTTGATTTCTTTGTCTCGATCATCTTTGGAAAAGAAGGGAGTTCCACCACATCCTTGACTCCTTTTTTGAGAATCTCATTCTTTTTCATCATAGAGTTTTGGGAAGGAACAACATGGTTATTTTCATGTGTACTCCTGGAAGGACCTAGAGTTGGTGCCTTTCCTAATTCCTTGAGTGCTTGATTTTCTAGCTCAATGGTGAGGTAGGTTTGATTCACCCATACCTGAAGAAGTCCACTTCTTAGGTTCAGGTTGACTGCATGATCACTGATCCAATCTTGACCCAAGACAAGAGGTTTAGTGAGATCTTCATCTTGACACACTAGCACCTTTACTGTCATCCGAATATCTTGAATGTAGAGGGGAAGCTCCAACTCGCCTATGCAAGGGGTTTCCACACCTCCCAACCCTATGAGGTATGCTTCTAGAGGAATGATACTTACTTCCAATTTTTGACAATAAGAATTTCTAATAGCAGTAGTGGCTACACCTGAGTCAATAAAGGCCTTTACAGTCCTTGCACTATTTCCTTGTCCTAACTCTAAGGTCACAAAAGGGCATCTGTCAATTATTCTATTGGAGTGTACTCGTGATGCTTCACACATGGCCATGTGATATCTCTGAGCATCATAAGCATCTGTTCTAGGCTGATTTATACCCTGTCTTCTCAGTTTCATTCTTTGGATGTGTTCCAAGGCTTCTTCCTGTGCTTCTTCTCAACTTTGTTTTTCTTCCTCTTTGCATTTCTTGGCCGTATTGAGTCGATTTAGCATTTCCTTAGTGAGGGGTTCTTGATATAACTTGACTTGACATCCATTGATGTAGCTTGGTATGATGTCATCTTCTAACGTGGCTAATTGGACTGCCCCACTTGTTGATATTTTGTTAATAATCATGGGTTCATAGCCACACTTCTCTAGCTTTCTTGCATGTTGTTTCAGGGTGTACACCAAAACTAAGTCTTCGGCTTTCAAGCCCTTATCCTTTACATGGGCATCAAAGTATGCCCTTTGTCTTTTCTTAGCTACATAAATCCCTGCAGCTACTCTCAGTTTTGTTTCACCTAACCGTTCAAGATCAAAGATCCTCGAAGAGAGTTCATGACATGTCCACTCATGCTCCTGTGCTACTTCCAATGTAGGTATCAAGAAGTCCAATGGTAGCACTGTATTTTGGCCAAATACCATCTGAAAGGGTGTGGCTTGGAGTATGGTTTTATAAGCAACTCTATATGCCCAAATAGTGTGGTGTAGTTGTTTGTCCCAGTCAGAGCGTTTATTATTCACTAATTTGGTCAGTACATTGCATAGAATCTTATTGGTGCTTTCAGCTTGCCCATTAGCTTGTGGATGATAAGGGGCAGACTTCTTGTGTATGACCAAGGACTCTTGGAGAAGGTTTTCAATGACTTCATTCAAGAAATGGGTGCCTCTATCACTTACTAGCTCTATCGATAGCCCATATCTAGTGAACGTGTTCTCGTAAGAACTTAGCTGTCATTTGAGCATCGTTCTTTGTTGTGGCTTTCTTTTCTACCCATTTAGTCAGATAATCAATGGCAACAATGATATACACCACATGGTAACTATTAGTTGGGGGATTAATAGGACCTACAAAGTCTATTCCCCACTTAGAGAATGCACATCCACCCATCATACGTTTCAATGGCATCTCATCTTTATGTATGGGATATTGAGTTCGTTGGCAATTATCACACCGCTTCACATAGGTATGTGCATCCATGTGAAGTGTTGGCCACCACAAGCCTGCAAATAGGATTGCCTTATTTACACGGTTTGGTCCAAAGTGTCCTCCTACTACACCTTGGTGCACAGTTTCCAAGATCTTGAGATATTCACTCTCATAGACACATAGCCTTAGGCAACCATCTTTACCATGATTGTATAAATTATCTCCAATGAGTGAGTAGTCTAGTGCCTCCTGTTCTAAGCTCCTTTGTCTAGCCAATTCCATCTCTTGAGTGAAAGTTTTTGTCCTCAGAAAGGCTATTAATGGTTCACTCCAATCTGGCACTAAAGACACTCAATAAAGAGTGGCATGTTCCACTGGTGGTTTAGTACTACAAATTGGGCATTCCTTGCACATCCTATGGACATCTTCTTCCATAGTTTGCCAGTGCACTCCGAGTCTCCTTAGTGTCTGTAAAGTTCTTTGCCTAGAGTATTGTTGCTCCAATGCACCCACATGTGCTAATTGCAACCACTTGGCGTACTCTTGTTCCACACAACAAGCTAGTATTCCTTGATCTGTATGCTTGTACATACTCCCTTCCATGATATGGTACTTCTGGGCTTTTACTATCTCCTTATCTTGAGTGTTTATTACTGGGTGTTCATGCTCGTACGTCAATAATGGCACTAATGTCTTAGCCCAACCAGGTACAGGTTCTAGATTAAATAAGTAAGCATCAAGAAGGTCATCTGATACTCCTTATGGGGCCTCTCCGGATGTGAGCCTCAAGAGATGATCTGCTCTCAAGTGAGACTTGCCTTTCCTCACCACTACCTCAAAGTCATATTCCATTAGTAAGAGGAACCATCTTACTAATCTACCTGTATTGCATGGTTTGTTTACCAAGTCAAGTAGAGCTTGATGATCAGTAAAAAAATTTAAACTTATTTGCAAGCAAATAGTGTCTAAACTTTTTTACAGCATATACCATGCCTAATCCTTCTCTTTTGGTGGTGGTATAGTTCCACTCAGCCTCATTCAATTGTCTATTAGCATAGGCTATTGGGATATCCATATTACCTTCACCCGTGGGTTGTGCTAGTACACATCCAATAGCATAATTGGATGCATCCACATGGACATGGAATGGATTGTTCCAATCTGGTGTAGTCAAGATTGGTGCAGAACACAATCTTCTCTTGAGCTCGTTAAAGGAATCCTCACATTCTTCACACAATCTTCTCTTGAGCTCGTTAAAGGAATCCTCACATTCTTCAGTCCACCCAAAGTTAGTCAAAAGGGAGTACAGAGGCTTTGCAATGATCGCATACATATGAATGAATCGGTGATAGTAGCCACAATGCCCCATGAAAGCTTTTACTTCCTTGACATTCTTTGGCCTAGGTAACTCTGCGATAGCTCTAACTTTCTCCTCGTCCGTGGATATGCCATTCTTTGACACTATGTCTCCTAGAATCTTGCCTTGCCTGACCATAAAAACACACTTTTCTGGGTTCAAGCTGACTTGATATTCTTTACATTTGTCAAAGATAGCTCTCAACTCTCAGATATGTGTTTTTTTATGTTGGAATGGGTAGAGAGGTCATCAACATAGACTTCCAAATTTTTCCTCAAGAACTCTTTAAACACATGGCACATCAGCCTTTGAAAGGTTGTTGGTGCATTGGTAAGACCAAATGGCATTACTCGAAAGGAAAATATGCCCCACTCTGTAGCAAAGGCTATCTTATGCCAATCTTCTAGAGCTATGGCCACTTGATTGTAGCCAGAGAAGCCATCAAGGAAGTTGTATACTTCCTTGCCTCTCTTTCTAAGAGATGCTCAGTGATAGGAAGCGGATAAGTATCTCTAATAGTGTCTACATTGACTTTCTTCAAGTTAATGCATACAGGTAACTTTCCATTCTTCTTGGGCACCACTACGATGGGGGATACCCACTCAATGTGCTCAATTTCATAGATGAATCCAGCTTCAACAAACAATCTATCTCTTCCTTGAGTTTGGCAGCATAGTTATCATTGTATGTGTATGGCTTCTCCTTAGAGGGTTTGGCCTCTAAGGTCATGGGAATCGTATGGGAGCATATGTTAGGATCTACACCTTTCAAGTCCTTGTAACTCCAAGCGAATACATCTTTGTAAGGCTATCAACTCTTGCTCCTCTTCCTCTGTCAAGTCATGTCCAATGTAAGTGCATTTTTTTTCTCCTTGTTCTATGGTTACAACAATTTTATTGGTGGTTTCTTTGTTATCATAGGCCTCTCTCGCTTCTGCATCACGTTTAGGCATTCTTATCATGACTCTCCTATCTTCTATCTCGTACTTCTTAAAAGTTTTCCAAAACCTCAAACAAGGATTCTTCCTCGTCTGGTGGACTTCTCTCTTCTTCCTCTTCTTGCCCTCATTCTTAGTGGTTACGTGTGTGGCTAATCTCATCTCATTTGTAAGTTCTTCATGTTTCTGAAGGTGAGCTTCTACTTCGTAGAAATAATCCTCATCTGATGCAAAAGGTGGGTCCATAATGATTGACTCTAGATCGGAGTCACCTGCGTCCTCAAATGCATCAGTGCTAGGTTCACATTCTTCAATAACCAAATCAAACATGATTGGCTCCATAGTGAAGACTGAAATGTCATAGCCATCCTTGTCACAGTGGGGTTTCCAGTGTTCTTCATTGATGGTTACATCCATTGTTGCTAAAATTTCCACCCAACCATGAGGTTCAAATTCTTCGTTTAGAAATACTATAGGTGCATAGGTTGGGTCTTGAATTGATCTATGAGTTTCTTTCGCACCTATCTCTTTGGCTTTCTATCTCTTCTTCTACTGCTACTTTGCATATCCATAAGTGGGTGTCTTCATGCATCCATGAGGATCCTGATCCTATGGAATAAACCGACTCAGTATCATCTTTAGCTCTATGGATGGGATTCCATTGAATAGGAGGCACGTCTCTATGAGAGTAATCCTTCATATTGACTTTGGTTGTAACACCTAAGTGTTGCAAATACAAAGAATTGGTTCCCCAATCTTGTACCACTTGTAACTGCCACATAAATGGTCTTCCCAAAATCATGTCATAGGCCTGATTATTACTAAAGTCACATATGGCAAAAGTATGCTTGAACTCAACACCACATGTAGTGAGAGTTATTCCTTCTAGCAGTCCTAAAGGTCTTTCTATGTGACCATCGGCCATCTGCAATTTCATTCTTGTTGGCCTGAGTGCTAACTTGCCCCAATGCTTCCATAGGGAAGTGGTAGCAATTGCTACTACTTCACCTGAGTCCAAAATTGCCTTGGTGGTGTAACCTTGATGGGTAATTGGGAGATAGGTGTTTCCTTCTTCTCCTTCGCTCATGTCTCCTATCTTATCCAAGGGTATTTCTGGCACTGTTCCATGAGATCCTACCTAGGAATGAGGTTTTGCTACTTCTACTACTTGATTGGCTACATGTTTCCATAGCTCTGGCCTAACCTTGAGTAGCTCCTCTAAAGTGAGATTGCACTACACTTTAGTGTTTTTCACTACCTCTGTGTTCCTAGGTATGACTGAGTCTTCATTTCTTATCATGACCATGGGTGCTCTTATACAAGTAGACTTAGCTTCCCATGGGCCTGTGAAATGGGGTAATTCTTATAAGGAATCAGACTCAAAGTCTAATCTCATGAAATTGGGCACTCTCCTGCTCTCCATAAATGGAAGGAATGTCTTGTGGGAATTGATCGTGCGCATCATCCACAAGTTCAATGGGAGGAGGAGCTTCACTTTCTTTAGCCCATTTCTCTTCTTGAATCTCCCTTAAAAAATTTTGGTGAGTACTGATTCATAGAAGAAGATGTGTCTGGTTCTATGGAGTTAGGCACATAAGCTTCTTGGGCGGGAAGGCTTATCCTTTCACTTTCCTTGTCCTTACTTTGAGAGGCAGGTTCCTTTTCAGATTTTGCAATTAGCCTCTCCAATCTTTCTAGCAGTCCATCAAAGTGCAACTGTGTCTTAGCTGAACTAGAGAAGTTAAAGAGGTGACTGGCTTCAAACATGGTTTGAGCCAACTCCACCATCTTGGCACAAATTTTAGTTCATTCAAGCTCTAGTTCAGCTCTAGGGTAACACTTTTCATGATCCGTTATGTTTGGCCCTTCTTGAAGTCTGGCCTGATATGCTCTAAGCATCATGTTTAGGTCCTCGGGAGTGGGATCTGTTAGTACTGCTCTTACTCCAAGTGGTTGGGTCATATGAGGGTGGTTAGAAGATGGCGGATTGGATGGTGATAGGGATAGTGGTGGTGGTGGTGGTATGAGAGAGTGTGTTTGAGAGGTGAGTTCAACTATTTTGGCTTTTGTTTCTCTTATGCTCTCTTCTAGTTTGCTTATCTTCTTAGACCATTGTCTTTTCATCATTTCCCGGCTATCCTTCCAGGCTCTTGTCCTTTTCTTGGTTATGCTCTCAGTCTCGCTAACCTCATAACTCTTTTCCTGCCCTAAGCCTTAGTTTCGTTGTAATCCTTGAGCTCTTGTGACCACTTGCACTGGGGCGGTGGAACCTACACTTTCCGTAGAGTCCACCACTAACCCAATAGCATTTATAGGAGTGATTTTTGGCATATTATTCAGGTTCTTAGGACAATCTCGTAACAGGTGCTCCTTCCCACAATGTGGACAGAAACCTTTAATTGTCACAGATTGGGTTTCTGTAGGTGCAAACATAGGACAATCGCGAATGAGGTGATCTCACTGACATCGGTCGCATGGTCCTCGAGGAAATGGGGGTCTTATCTGCCTAGGTTGGGGTCTAGAGTTGGGTTTTGCATACATGACATTTGCGTATTCTCACTCCCAACTAGGCTCACTTGGGTCTTCATAATAATATGACTTATTATGCTCAGGTGATTGTATGTAGTAAGCATGTGGGCTATCAATATGAGTGGAGTCAAAACTATGATCACTTGGGTCACTTTCTCAAAGCAATGGTGTCACAGGCACTAAGGCTCTATTCATATTTTCTTTTGCAGCTGCGTACTTTACTAGAATCACATTGGCTGGAGGAGGGGGTTGCTATGCTAGAACTGGTTGAGGTCTTTGCTATCCTTGATATGGTAGTTGATAGGGTTGTTGTGGCCTGCCATATTGCTGTGGAGGGTACTGGTTCTGGTATCTTCCCTGTTGTGGATATGGCTGAGGATAATTTTGTTTGACCATTTGTTTGTTATAGGGATAGTCTTGTGTAGTGTGGTTGGTATATTTTTGCTCTATGGTGTAGTATAGGTTGCTAGGGTTTGCTTGGGATTGAGCCATAATGGGACATACATTCGCCATATAGTCATCTCTACAAGTATAACATCTTTTCACTAGGGAAAATCTAGGTATCTGTTTGCTGGAGACTCCTAATTTTTGAGTTATCTTCTCTGCAAGATCCTCAATAGATGTGGATTGTTTGGAAGTGAGGCTAGTAGAACTCTCTAAATCTTTGTAGATTTTTGAAAGCTCTAACTCCTCCCCTAGATTATCCTCAATGTCGATGCACATGCGTACACACTCTTCTATGGTTCTAGGGTCCTTCAAGTACACATAAGATCTCAATTCGGTACTTAGCAAGCCATCTAGGAATAAAGCCACTTGTTTGGCTGAAGTGGGTAACCCGGGCACAGGGTATCTCTCTAGGTATTGTCGAAATCTTCTTCCTGCAAGTCTCACTATCTCTTGAAGTGTCTATTTAAAGCTGTGGATCAATAAGGAGTTGTTGTGTCTGATGCCACTCTTGGAAAACTCAGTGATGCACCTCAAGAAGTTGATCAATATTTCTGAACTGACCTTGGTGAAGCGGTTGAAACCAAGTCAATGCAGTGTTCTTGAGAGTTAGGCCAAAAGCATTGTATTGAGTGAACAAGTCTTCAACTTGTTCAGCTCTCAAAACTTGCCTAAATTCTGTTACATGATCATATGGGTCTCGGTACCATCGAAGCAATTCTTCATGGACTCTAACCAGTTCTGTAGGCATCAAGGTCCTAGCGTGTTCTCTAGGCCTTTGCAAAGGGAATTCATCTGCATTTCTTTGATTCCTTAGGTATCTATGTCTCTCATTTTTAGTTCTATCCGTCTTTGTTCTCGTCCTTTCTCTTCCCAATGGGTTAACAAATCTTACTTCCAGCCTATCCCTACTCCTGTCCCTTTGAGCTCCATGAGCTTGGGATGCTTCAGCTCCTTGGTGACCATAAGAGACATTAGATCTTGGTTGGGGAAAAGCAAATTCACCCTTCCAAGTGTAGGAATGCCTATCATGCTCTGTGATCACAAAGATCCTTTCTGAAGTATTGTCTAAATAGGTCACTTTGCCTGGGCTATCAGGATCTTTAAACTCATAGATTGTGAGCATTCCTACTTCATTGGGCTCGTCAGATTTATACCTCCAAAAAGCCTCGTTTGTCTCTTGGTTTAGGAGTAGATCTATGCTCTTATTGTCCTGGGGAATCCATTCTAGAGTGATGATTCTAGTCAGGATTGATTTGCCTCGGGGAGTTCTGGGCTCTCTTCCTATGTTCCCTTGCTCTATGTCGCCTATGTCTGTCTCTGAAATCACATTACCAAATTCGTATGTTCTCTCCAGTTGGTTGGTGACTACATACATTGTTCCTTCCTTATCTAGGTATGCACCATTTTTTAACTTGACAACTGGACGTTCTAGTCCAAGGGGTTGATCAACATTTTTAATTTGCATAACAAACCTTCTAAGACCATCCTCATAGATGCGAGCACCTAATCGGTTGGTCCTAATGTATTCACGTTGAGTTTTGTACGGGCCTTCAGGTTTCTCTAAGTAAGCCATACCTGAACTTCCGGTGGGTCTCTCCATAGCATAAGACGTCTCTGATTCGCTAGTTTCGGAGCTAGCGTAGTGTAGATAATTGCTCAACTGCTGGGCCCAAGACCTAGTAGTGTGATTGACACTAGCCTCTGAAGACATAAGGCTTTGTCTATCTCTCCCTAGATGTCGTCCTGATCTAAGGTTCATATGCCTAATTGAACAATCCCAATTTGCCCCAAGTACAACCTCGTTGTTGAGTTCTTTTGTAATAGTCACTCGTTCTTTTTAATTTTCTTAGGATGTCTCTTCGTGTCCAATCAATCTTCATCACAAGGAACACTTGGGTTTTATCGTACTTGATTTTGATCGCTTGACTTAATTTCTTTTCCCTTAGGGTGTTTTGCAAATGTAATCTATTTATACCCGCACTTGAGTGATTAGAGTTCTTGGACTTGACAATGCTTAATATCACCCTAATTAATCAATACCTCTATCCATACTTAGCCTAATCTAGGAATTGATTGAGGGAGTTGAGAATAATCCAACCTCAAGTTGCTTATCCCTTGCCCTTGTAAGCCCAGATCTATTTATACCCGCACTTGAGTGATTAGAGTTCTTGAACTTGACAATGCTTAATATCACCCTAATTAATCAATACCTCTATCCGTACTTAGCCTAAGCTAGGAATTGACAGAGGGAGTTGAGAATAATCCAACCTCAAGTTGCTTATCCCTTGCCCTTGTAAGCCCAGGAAGTGTGTTCCAAGCCTGCACTCACTCTTGCCTTGAATGCCCTTCAATGCTCTCAGTGGACTTGTAAAAGTCCCAAAGTTAGCTCAAGATTTAATTTCAATGGACACAACATACCATTTTCATTCATGTAATTCAGAGACCAAATTGTCCTTTGTCTTTATGGAAGACAATCCTAAAGATCCCTTATTTTTCTTACCACGAGGTATGGTCAACTTCAAAATACCTTATCTATAACTCCGGTATCAGTTTTACAAAAACCATATGGTTGTTTTAGTGGGATTCAAAACGAGCTTTCCAATGAGTCTAAGATCAATCTGAACGGATTTCGTATGAAGAAGTTATGAAAGTTCAGGATTTTGGGGTTAAAACACGGTTCAAGCACGCTAACAAGCAAATAGGGTTTTCTCGAATTACTTGTGTAGAGGCCTCACAATGCTCTAAGGGCTTGATTTTTGTGCCCAAAATTTACCAAAACTTGAAAAATAAAAACCCTAAAAACCTATCCAAAATTGGATGTCAATCGCGATCGACAGGGCTACCAATCGCGATCGACAGGGCTATCCGTCGTGGCCTATCAATCGCAATGGACAGGGGGTGTCGGTCATGATTGATGGTGTCAATCGTGATGGACTGAGTTTTTCGGGTTCTTTGCATGGTTTCGTGTCAATCGTGGTCTATGAGTCGCGATGGATAGATTTCTAGATGAAATGTGGTATCAATCACGATTTTTCTGTCCGTCGCGATGGACACGTGTCAATCGCGATGGAGGACTGTCAATTGCGATGGATAGGCAGTCCATTGTGGGGGTGTCGATCGTGAATGATTGAATTTCTCATATTTTTGCATGTCTATGTGTCGATCGGGGGCCTATTTGTCGCGATGGACAAGATTTTTGTCGTTTTTAAGTGTCAATCAGATTTTGTGTCGATCGCAATGGATACCATCTATCACGATTGATAGAGGTGTCTATCAAGGTCTGTCGATCACGATTGACAAGCTGTCCGTCGCGATGGACATTGTCAATCACGATTGATGCTATCAGTCGCGATGGATAGTAAAAAATCAATTTTTTTTAGAAATTCTTATGGATTTGTGATGTGCAAGGTCTCTGGTCTACTGTGGTGCAATTAGTTCTACCCATGGATCAATTTTTTTGTAAATCACGATTGATAGAGATCAATGCCTTGGAGACTATGCAAAGCTTAATCGTACCTGCACGACCTGCTGGAGATGATGATACAATATAAACCTGCAAGAACACTCAAGAAACATGCAAAACAAGCACACACAAATCACTCTCTCACACAAGAGAAATGAGGCGAATGGGGTAGGGAAGGTGATATGACCAATTTTCGTGATGTTGGAGATGGAGGTGGGAGATGGTGATGATAATGATGGTGATGATAATGATGGTGATGATGATGGTGAAGTAAGAAAGAGAAAAATAAGTAAAAGTAAAGAATTTACCTACAACGCCAACGTCACAACTCTACGTCTTACCATCACACGCTCGTCCTCGAAGCTCTCTCCCCGGCAATGGCACCAAATTTGATGTCACTCTAACACAATGGCAATTACCAACATGAAGAGATCCACCTCATAATTGTCAATCCATGGAGACATGAGGACTAATATGAAGACTCTAAGCAAGTGATAGCACAAGTGCGTGAGTGAGAAGCACACTAGCATGCACACATACACACACATGTGCACATATGGCAAGAACAAAGAGAGGAACAAAGGAGTAACTTCCATTACAAAAGAGTTCTCATACAAAGCTAAAATCTACAAGAAGCTAACTGTTGACATATTTAGGTAGTGGTGTGTGAACACACTAGGACCCCCGGGGCACTTTTTTCCCTCTTTAGGAGGTTTTTTTCCCCCGGCTTGTATATATGCCTATTGCCCTAATGGGCTACTTATCTTTGTACATTCTCTAGTAATACATTCCATCTTGTGTGTTGTGCTCCAAGCTTCTTCTTCTTCCTTGTGCTGTTCGCGTGCTTCCGCAGACGTCTAACTCCAACAATTGGTATCAGAGCAGGTCGTCGCTTCATCTAGGGCACCATCGACACTCCTCAGTTTATAGTCTCAGAATCGCACGAACTTCGGTGGGCATACTCAGCGTGTTTCCGAGATCAAAACATCTTCGCTTTGTGGTGTCGAAATTGCGATCTGAGCTTGTTTTGGCCTCTAAACGCACTATCATAGCACTTGTGCAGGCTATTTCATCTTTTTGTGCCAAAGGTATATACCTGTTTCTGTTCGCCAGTATAAGGGTCTGGAAGTCTGCTACAGGTTTAGCAGAACTCGTCTGGGCAGTTCCGTTCAACTTTTTGAGATACAATCAATTTTCTGCATCAAGGTATTTTAGTCACCGGCCATGGCTGAAAGCAGTGATGTATTCCGTATGTTGGCGGTTGAGGATAAGTTGGATGGTACCAACTACCCATTGTGGGCTTATATGATGCGACATGTATTAGTTGCAAAAGGATTGTGGAACATTATGCAGGGTGTTCAAAGACGTCCCATTACACCTCTGACTACAAGTACTACAAATACGGGTGCTGGAGCTAATAAAGATGGTGTCAAAGATGATATTCTGCAGATTCCTGTTCGTGCTACTGTTTCTGTTGCACCTACTGTAGAGCAGATTTGCTGGGATGGCAGAGATACCCAGGCACATGCATTGATAGCTTTGTCTGTCAAACGTGTCATTATTCCTCATATTCGCTCTTGCAGAACAGCTAAGGATGCTTGGGATACACTTACCACATTGTACCAAGCTAGGAATGAGGCTCGTGTTGCTTACCTCCGAAAACAGTTGGAGAGTGAGCACATGATTGAAGGTGATTCTATGGACAGTTTCCTAACGAAGATCAAAGACTTGAAGGAACAATTGATTTCTGCTGATGAGATTATACCAGATAGCTCACTTGTGCAGATCATTCTGAATGGTCTTCCTGATTCATATCAGAGTTTTGCTTCTACTCTTCGATTGATGATGAAAGGCAATCCAAATGCCTTATCATTTGAGGAGTTAGTCTTTGTTCTGTTGCAGGAAGATCAGTCCAGGCAAAACAGGTCCATTATGCGAGTTGCAGATCAAGCTTTCCTGGCTACTCAGAAGGGCAAAGAAAAATGGACCTCTTCAATTAGTAAGCAAAAATCTGCTAATTCTACATATTCGAAGAAGGAAGATAAAGATGAGAAGAAATCAGAAAAGCAGAAATTGTTTTGTAAGTATTGTAAAGGGAATGATCACATCATAAAGAACTGTCCAAAACTGGCTGCAAAAGAGGCAAAGAAGAAAGAGGCTTGAATGGTTGTTGCAAAAGCCTCTACACCAAAAATAGAGTCAGCTAATCTTGTGCAGGAAGAAGAATGGGCGTTTACTATTGTTTGCAATTTTGACCCATCTTCTCATGATCAGTGCATGTCTGCAGTGTTGGGTGTGTGTAGAAGTGTGAGAGACACACAAGAAGCACACACAAGGAGCGCAAACGCAGCAAGACACACGGAGAAGACGATGGCTGAAATAGCTCTCTCTATTGATCGATGTACTGAACTAAAGTAAGAGCTGAATAATATCCCTAAGTACAAAGTACCACCACATATGAGAGTATCAAGTATGTGGTAACATGGGGAAAAAACCTCTAGCCAGCACTAGAGTAAAAAGTGCCCATGTATAGGGAAAAGGTTCACATCAAAGCTACTCGAGGAACACATAAGTGTAACAAACCCCCCTGGAGCGAATGATGTGAACACATACAGGGAGTGACAGATCAGCCACCACAAGGTAACAAGTCTAAAGCTTTGCGAAAAGCTTCAAACTTTTCCCGTGGAAGAGCTTTGGTGAATAGGTCTGCCACATTATCTTGTGTAGGCACATATACCAAATCAATATCTCCTACATGAAGGCGCTCTCTCACATAGTGATAATGCACCTCAATATGTTTGGTTCGTGCATGAAACACTGGGTTTCGTGCAACAGCCAAAGCAATCTGACTATCTGTGAGAATATGTGTAGCAGCATCAATCTCCATGCAAAGATCCATCAATAGGCATCTCAGCCATATACACTCCATTGTCGCTGTGAAAACTGCCCTGTACTTAGCTTCACAACTCGATGTCGCCACTGTAGGTTGCTTCTTACTCAACCAAGATATGCATGAGTCTCCAAGGAAAAAGCAATTACCACTAGTGGACACGCGAGTATCATAACAACCAGCCCAATCACTATCTGTAAAAGCATGAAAGCATGGCTGAACATCTCTTCCATAAAAGAGACCTAAGCTCAAAGTGCCTCGGAGACTAAACACACATTTCACCGCTTGCCAATGCTTAGTGCCAGGGCTATGCATGAATCGACTCAATTGGGAAACTGCATACTGTATATCCGGCCTTGTGTTGCATGCATATATATGACATCCCACAGCTTGCTGATAAAGAGAAGTGCCAAATGCATCACTAGAATCCTCAACTGAGAACCTGAATCCTGTCTCAACTGGTATGGAAACTGGCTTACAATCCTCAAAATCAAAACGCTGAAGTAGTTTTTCAACATACTTTGCTTGATGCATAACAATTCCCCCCTCAACGGATACAAACTGGATGCCAAGATAGTAGCTCAAAAGACGAAGATAAGTGACATCAAAAGTATGCTGCAAATCAGCCATAAGAATGTCAAGTTTTGCATCACATGACCCAGTCAAGAGTATGTCATCGACATAAAGAACAAGCACTATAAGATCAGCCCCATTTTTGCGTACATAGAGTGTGCTTTCAATCGGACTACATGTGAAGCCAAGAGCAATCAAGTGCTTATGTATTTTGTCATACCATGCACGTGGAGCTTGCTTGAGACCATACAAGGCTTTATGCAAGCGACAAACCATATGCTCTTTCCTTTTCATAGCAAATCCAGGAGGTTGCTTCACATAGACCTCTTCTTGCAAATCACCATTCAAGAAGGCTGTTTTTATGTCCAACTGATGCACTTTCCAACCTCGATGGGCAGCCAATGCAACCACGGTACGAATGGTAGTCATGCATGAAGTAGGTGCAAAAGTTCCCTCATAGTCAATGCCATATTGTTGCGCATATCCTTTGGCAACCAATCTAGCTTTGTAGCGATCAATATTACCATCAGATTTTCTCTTAATCTTGTAAACCCACTTTGTACCAATGGCATTCTTTCCTTTTGGCAATTCACATAACTCCCAAGTACCATTCCTATGTATGGAATCCATTTCTGATTGCATAGCACTCATCCATTGTGGATCGTCACATGCATCTTCAAAAGAAAGTGGCTCTTCATTACATGTTGTAGCAATAAGAAAATAATCCACAAAATTACTTGATGCATGGTGAGAGCTTGATCTTGTTCTACCAAGTAAAGGTGCACTCAATTTGCTGTCCTGCAAAGGTTGTTTCAACCACTTTGGCATAGATTTTTTTTAATATAAAGGAAGTTCAGCATTAGCCTACTCTCCCGGACTTGAATTAAATAAAGAAAAGTACAAGAGAAGGGGACTAGTGCCCACGGGACCCCCCAAATCCCACAAAGCAGGGGAAGCTTTTACAGAGCTTAGATGACATTACAAAGAAGGTTAATTACCCTCTCATCACCCTCATGTGGGGCCCACTTGGGTTTAAGCTTGTTATCGATCAAAAGGAGTACTTGATGATGCCTAAAGGGGGGGGATTTTTTACAGTTGACAATCCTTTTGCCAAGGAGGAACAGCGATTTCTCAATTGACCACTCCTTGGGGGAGTCACCGAAGTTGAAAGCACATCTTTCCCACCAGATTTTCCATAGAACCTCCCCTCTGATGGCGTTCCAGAGAGTCGCGGAGCAGCCGATCGCTTCTCCCAGCAGGGCTTGCTGCCAACTGAGACGTTTTTGAAGTCCAATTCTCTTTCCAACCACCTGCCAGAGTCTGTTGGAGTTGGGGCAGGTAAAGAAGGTGTGTGAAACATCTTCGATAGACCGGTAGCAGCATTTGCACCAGGGAGGGATCCCACAAATTTTGCTAGCCTTAAGGTTGGTCTAGATTCCATGATGGAGAATTTGCCATAAGAGGACAGACTTTTTGATTTCTATGAGGGGGTGCCAGATAGCCATGAACTTCATGTCCCACCGAAGCCGCGTCCATGACAGGCACCACTTTTTGTTGAGGTTAACCTGATAGTCGATCGTTTCTTTGATGTTCGGGATTTTTGATAGGCTATTCCCATTGTGCCATTTGAGACCAAGCGAGCTCGACATGTCGTGTCCCATGAGAAGGCGAACTTTGTGTCGGTCCCAGGCGAGACATCTGCTTTGCAAAGATTGTGCACTCTTGATAGACATGCATTCATTATGTAAAACATCTTCAATATGTACATCATGTGTGGGCTGAATTTCATGCTCAGTTTCAGCCATATTTTGACGCAAATGTTCAGCCATATATGGCTGGAAATTTCCAATAGTTTTGATATTTTTTGGATGAATTTTTTCAGCCATGTTTGGTTGGAAATTCTCTACATTTTCAGCCCTATTTGGCTAGAATTTTTCAGCCCTTTGAACCTCAATTGGCTGGTCTACATGGCCATAGTCAAGTGCACCATTTTGGAACAAAGGCATGAGTGTATCGAGCACATCTTGTGAGCTAATTGTTGGCAGTTTTTTGCATTCAAGTAGAGGGAAAACTGAATTTTCAGCAAATACCACATCTCGACTCACAATAATTGTGTTTGTCAATGGATGGTACAACCGATATCCCTTACTTTCAGCATTATAACCAACAAATATACATTTCTTTGCCTTGTCATCAAGTTTGTGACATTGTTGTGATGGCACAAGAGCATATGCCAAACAACCAAACACACTGTTTTGTTTTGGACTCCAAGTTGTCCTCTCCAATCATGAAGTAACAAAGAATCAACAAATCATCTTTATTTTGTCAATCCTAGGAATATCCACAAGACCACAGCCCCTTCAAGATAATAGATTCAAGGAAATCAGAGATTGATGGCTGGATTGCTGAGAGAAATTGAAGATGAAGAGAAAATCTTGAGTTTACCATAACTAAGGCAAATCTCCATCATTTTCCATGTTCTTTGTGTCAAAACCATGCCATTTCATTAGCAGAATACAAATATGAACTCAAAACTGAAAAATATCACCTGTATCACAAAGACGAGACAATCGCGATTCTGTACCAACAGACGATTTTCACAATTTTGGAACTTCCTTCAGTCCTTTCCACTCATTTACAGCAATAGGTCTCTCTCTTCATACAACTTACTCAGTAATACACAAATATGACTCACAAATCTCCATGATTAAGCAAGAGACAAGCTCACACATCAAAAGAAATACACTCAACAGGAGAAAACACGATTTTGCAGAAACTCTTTCTTCTCTATTGATAGCTTGAGCAAATGACTAACCAACCTCTCCAAAATAGAGAAAATTGACTTATATACATTTTCAAGTGTCCCTTTTCACACTTGAAATTAGGTCTTTTTCTCTAATTTTCTAAAAAATGCTATCTAAGAGTTTCTAAAAATTCTACAAAAATTACATGAGATCCTCAACCACATAAGGAAGACTCTTCCTTATTTTTACAATCATTGCATAAATATTTTACAAGTTTTTTTTGACTTTTTACTAATTTTTTACATCAAAAATGCTCTTCAAAAATACACCTTCCAACATCCTTCCCCTCCTAAGCCTTTCGGCTCCTGACGAAAGATTTTCTTATGTGAGCTCAGCTTTATTTCTTCTTCCTTTGATACACTTGTGACACCAAATCATGGCTCTTCCTTTCTGTGACATTCAAATTATTGATCATTTCAAATAAGGCTTTCCTCCATTGTACTGCAGCCTCAGGCTTATCTATAACATCCTTCTTCAAATATTCTGTGTAAGCAACTTCATAGGCAGTAAGTCTTGCTTTTGTAACAACTGATAGGTTTCCAAAAATCTCTGACTCCCTCTCAAAAAATCCATAATCAAAAGCATCCTCAAAAATCTGTAAGTAATGGCTACCCAAAAATATAATTCTGCTGTAGTAGGCCATTAAGCAGATCCTGTCTGGTGTCTCACTCAAATCAATCAAAAGAGCATCGGTTGGTGAATTAAAACCTATGTAGTTCAAAATTCTGATATCTGTATCAGTGTAGGTCTCTATACAAGCTAGAATCAATCTCATTATTCTGACAAGTAATATACAGGCTGGATCATTAACATCTTTATATGTTGTTAAAACTGACTCAGCAGTATTCACCATGTAATTTTTTGTAGGCCAAGTGCCTGCCTTTGGACCTGCTATTTTTGGAAAATTCAGCCATTTTGCTGGAATCTGCCCTGTTTTCCTCCTTTCCCAAAAAACAGTCCATTCTCTTCTTCTGGCAACTGGACAATAGGCTGGGTTGATCTTTAAATTCAAAGGTGCCTCTTTCCAAATTTTCCTGCATTCCTTATTGGCATCCAACCACTTATTCCTCCATTTAGGATTTGCTCTTTCAAATAACTCCTTCGTGACATTAATATCTTCTTCATACTCAAGGTATTTGTTCGGAGATAGCCCTACTCTGGCTAATTGATAATTCTTTATACTCTCCAAAATCATACAGAAAGGTATTCCCAATCCATCTGCAGCCCAATGATGCTGATCTGGATTAATGCCTTTATTCAGAGCAAAGGTAACTATTTGATCTTCATACTCATCATGCATTTTCCTGATAAATTCCATTCTTGACTCTCTATTGGTCAATAATTTCTGTACAAAATCTTCAGAATATTCTTCCTCTGTTTCTTTGGCTACTGGTTCCTTGTTCTCTTGTTCCCTGTCAAAATCCCCTGTTTCATATTCCCTATTGTCTGTATCTTCTGCCTGTACTTGATCTTGAATTTCTTCTGGAACTTTTGATTTCTCCAACTGTTTCTGTAGTTCTTCTATAGTCATCATTGAACTTTTGTTCTGAGCTGCCCATAACTCCTTTTCCTTCCTCCACTCATTTCTTTCTTCCTCCATCTTTGCTTGCCATTCACTTCTTTCCTTCTCTACCTCCAAATGTAATTGATGATATCCTCTCATTGATGTGGCAGCATGAGTGTTTGCCTGTTTCTCCATTTCTTTGGCCTCTTTTAATTCTGTTTGAAGTCTTTGAATTTCTTTATGCAGCTCTTCCTTTTCTTCCTCTGTCAATTGAACAGATTTACTTCCACCTTGTAGTTGACCTTCTTCTAACAACACTTTATTAATCTCTTCATGTGCTCTAGTCAGAATTTGATAAGATGTTTGTAAAGTTCTGTATCTTCCTCCTATGGTGTTTAGTTCCATTTCCATTTTGGCATTCTGCTCTGATAACTTTACACTCTTTTCTTCCAAATATTGGATCCTGTTCTGCTTCTGAACCTCAGCTTCTTCCAAAACAATGATTCTATTGAGATATTCTTCATTCCTTTCCTTTATCAACCTTAATTGCTCTGTCATCTGCTCTTTTTCTTTCTTGTGTTCTTTGATAATTAAACTGCCTTTTTCAAATTCTGATTCAGCCACCATTCCTGATATGATCATATTTCTGCTAGATGGTCTGAATTGTTCAATGTTGCTCATAATCATTTGACAAGCTGATCTTATATTTTTGGGTATTCTTTCCAACCCTACTTCTATTTCTGTCTGTCTAACTTCAATTTGCTTATCTTCTTTATCCACATCATCTTCTTCTGCTGCTGTTTCATCTTCTATGTCCTGCATGTCTTGTTCTTCATCACTGTGATCATAGTTCTCTGTATCCTGATTGTTATCATCCTCTTCATAAACTAGTGCTCTGTCATTTGCACTCTTCTGCTCTGAGAAATCTGAAGCTTCCTTCTTTTCTAATGGCTTCTTTTCTTCCAATACTTGTTGCTTCTCTGTGAAGAGCTGGTCTCCCTTAATTAGTATCTCCTTCTCTTGTGTTAGGGTTTCCTGACTTTTGTTTGAGTCCTTTTCAACAAGAATTTGTTGAACTTTCTTGAGTTGGTCTTCCTGTTCCTGCTTTTCCTGAACTTCAATTGATTCAATTTCTTTTATACCAGCAACCTGGTCACTACTTTTCTCTTTTATGCATTCCTGATCTTGCTCCTCAATGTCCATAAAATCTACTTCCACCTCCTGTTTTTGATCATTCTTAGATGTAAATTCCTCACTGCTTTTTATATCCTGCAGCACATCCTTTATACTTTGAACAATTCCTTCCTCTATTACTTGTCCCAAAACCTCTTGAGCATTCTTTTCTGATTCTAACTCCTTGCTTTCCTGTTCTTTGGATGCATCCTTCTGTTGATCATTTGAACTGCCGAATACTTTCTTTGCTAGTTCCTCCAAACTTGCAGTCAACCTTGCATTTAATTTGAACTGTGTCTGTGATGGGTTGGTCCATATTGAATTTTTGTCAACATTCATTATTCCAGAACTATCTTCATTTCTCTTCTGGTCTTCCTCTTCTGTCATCCTTGCCTTTCCTTTTAACTGCCTCCTTTTTTCTTCAGCACTCATCTGTGGAACTATTTCCTCCTGTGTCTGCTTCTCTTGAGGTTTCTTACTTGAATCCTCAGGTGTTTTCACTTTTTCCACAGCCTGTACAGCTATATTGGGAGTGTTGGGTATTGACAGATTTAAACTTTTTAGCAAAAAACTCTCAATGTCGCTATCTGAATCAGATGAGAATCGTGAAGATCCTCCCACTTCTTGTTCTATAGGCTTTGACACTTCCATCACTGAGGTTAGCTTTTGTGTTTCTTTGGTAATTACTTGTCTCATTTCTTTTATCACAGGTTCATCTGCCATCTTTCCTTTCCCTTTCTTTATCATCTTCTTCTTTTGAACAGGTTTCCTTGGCATCTTCTTTTTCACTATCACCGTAGTTCTGGCCTCTGGAGGTCCTTGCAACTCCTTGAAGTATGCCAGCAATTCTACCTCCTTCTTTACAAATATCTCTTCAGTTTCTGCTGCCATCATTTCTTCATGCAATGCTTCATAGTGCTCCACCTCTTCTTGGATCCAATCGGTAGCTTTACATGAAAAATCTTCCAACATTTTTTGATATTGTGCCTCGTATATGGCTCTTTTGCTGTTTCCTTGAGTGAGATAAGTGTAAAGCTGTTCTTTGCTTGTCTGCGGAGGATGAGGTTCACTGGAGGATTGCACCTTTTTCTGTGCTGCCACCTGTTCCTCTCTTGTTTCTTCCGCCTGTTCTAACTCTACTTTTCTGGGGTCCAACTTTCTTTTCTTTACTGGAATCACTTCCTCAGATATTACTTTTCTCTTCATTCCTGTTCCCCTCATGCGAGTTTGTCCTTCTGATTCTCTTCCAAGTGCCTTCTTTGGGGGACTTTTGATTCCTGACATCAAATTTCTGAAGTACTGTGCCTCAGGAGCTAACTTTAACTGTTCTTCCATACCTAGAACATGATAAATGATTTTTGTCAAAAACTGGGCTCCATTCATGAATTTCTTCTGCTCCCAGTGCTTTGCTGCTTCCTTCAGCTGTTCATGGATGTAAGGTGAGACATCCATCACCCCAAATGGCTTGGTTTTATCTTTGTTATTGAACATTAATAGAGTTACTGACTTATGAGGCATGGTATACCTTGGTAATTTCGGAAAACAAAAGAACTGCAAGAACATTCTTATAGCATATTCTTCATTTTCTTTTCCCTTGAAGTCAGTGAACTTTACATACCCCGTGTAAGTCTCCTTATTTTTCTTGACAAAACTTTGGTCCAGTTTAGTGCCCATTGGATAGAACTGTAAGGCGGCTCTGATATGTTCTGCTTTGATGACTATCCCTGCCTCCTGATTGTCTTTATTCTTCACTTTACATCTGAAGTAGGCATCATTGCCTTTTCCCACTTCCTCCAAAGTTCCCATCACTTGTGCTACTCTTTCAAAGTCAATAAAGAAAATAGGTTCTTCTAAGAGCTTGTGCAATCCCACAGCTTTCCATCTTTTGAGATTGACAGAAGTTTTCTGAAACCTGTAAAATTCTTGGCACAACATAGTGTACTTATATCCTCCCACTGCTACTGTAAAGATATGCTGTCCTATCACTCCCAGAATTTCTTTAAGTTCTTTTGCTATTTTTTCAGCTTCTGGGATTTCTTGGTCTTCATCGGATTCTAAGTCCACTTGTTCTTCAGCTGCATCACTGTCCAAAAACCAGTGTCCTCTGGACAAAGTCACTGAATCAGCTTTGAAGTCGTGGATTGCCAACTCCTTTGTATTCACCATCCTGTATTTATATATAACAGAAAAGAAAATACTCCACCCACATGAGTCACAAGATTTCATAAGAAAATACTATATTATTCTGGAATGTTACTGACATATGAAAAATAAGAAAAACAAGTTCCCAACAATTTTTTGCTTTTTTTCAAGAGACTCAATTTTAAGTGAGCAACACAGGTGTAGCAAGACATCTATTGTGCTCTCTCCAATTGTCACTTCTTTACTCAAAAAACAATTCCTGAATTAAAAGGATGATGCTAGAAAAGATGATTAATGAAGAAATTTGAAAAAGTAATGGTAAAAAAGAAAAATGATCACAAAAAATTAAAAATCAATAAGACAAAACAACTTTTTTCCATAATAAATTACTCTTTCCCTCCCTATATCTTGCTTTGTGTTTTTTTTATTTTAGAAAGAAAATCAAGAAAATAAAATATATTTTTCTGGTTTTTTTTTTTTTTTTTTTTTTTTTTTTTTTTTTTCGTCTTCTTTCCTTCCCCTCCTAATTTTCTTCTAAGGGGAAAGAAAGAAATATTTTTTTGTCCTTTTCAAAATTCCAAAAATAGGTCCACGGTGGATTATCCCTCTTCCATTGACCCAATTCTGATTTTTTTACCCAGTAATATTTTACTCCATTTGTCCTTCTGTTATGGAAATATCCATGCTCTGTGGATGAACATTTTTTGACATTTTTTGGCTTCCATATCCATTTTGTTTTAATTTCCTGTTTTGGTGAGCCATAACTGTGCATGACCTGTTTCCATATTCTTTTTGTTCTGTTTTGTTGATATTGCAACTTTGGCAATAATAGTCTTCTCTGTTTTGTCTCCTCATCAACCTTTACCTCTTCAGTCTTTTGCTGATCTTGAGTGTATGAAGCTTGATCACTTTGTATTGTTAAAATGTTCCTGTCCTTCATTGAGAAAGCAAATCCTTCGAGATGTGGGTCATGAACATCCATATGAACTACCTGCTCTTCATTACTCAGAAAGAACATTAAAAACTTTTTGTCCTTGATGGTCAAATTAAGCTTCATTTTTTCAAAATTTAAGATGACTTTACCTTGTTTGAGCCATGGCTGCCCTAAAATCAGCTTTTCAGTCATTAAATGGTCTGGCCACTCTTCACAATCTATCTCCATATATTCATTATTAAATTTAACTTTAATAGAAAGTGAAGATATGCTTTGAATTCTTTTTCCTCCCAGGGTTTTGATCAAAATTCTGCTTTCAGCTCTCTTAAGATTAAACTTATTGATCAAGGCTGAGCTAATTAGATTCACTTGAGCTCCCGAGTCTATCAAAACCCTTATGTTTTCATTCTGGTAATTCATCATAATCAAAGGCAAATGTTCTTTTTGTTTTAGAGTGTTTTCACATAAGCACACTTGTTTCAATTTTCTAATTCTCTCTTTGGCTTCCAGTTGAGCCTCCTTTCTAACACTTTCTTCCTCTTTTTTCCTATTTTGAGCCTTTTGCAATCTTCTCCATTCCTCAGTAGTTAATGGGCACTCATACCTCTTCACTCTACATCCACTTATGAAATTTGGCATGATTTCCCCATCAATATTGGCTAACTGAATAGCTCCACTTTTGCTTATCTGATGTATGATATATGGCCCATGACCTTTTTTCTGAAACTTTTTTTGATGTTCTTTGATTGTGTAAGCTAAGACCAGGTCTCCTTCTTGTAGATCTTTGTCTTTTATGTGAACATCATGATAAGCTTTTTGTCTTTTCTTGTTTGTGTATATACTCATCACTGCTTGGAGTCTCGATGCTCCCAGTTTTTCTAAGTCTATGACTCTCTCAGATAATTCATGTCCTGTCCAATTGTATTGGCTACCCACCTTTAGTGTTGGAATAAGAAATTCCATGGGTAAAACCGCATTCTGGCCATACACCAAATTAAATGGTGTAGTCCCCGGCAACGGCGCCAAAAAATGTTTTGTTTTGGACTCCAAGTTGTCCTCTCCAATCATGAAGTAACAAAGAATCAACAAATCATCTTTATTTTGTCAATCCTAGGAATATCCACAAGACCACAGCCCCTTCAAGATAATAGATTCAAGGAAATCAGAGATTGATGGCTGGATTGCTGAGAGAAATTGAAGATGAAGAGAAAATCTTGAGTTTACCATAACTAAGGCAAATCTCCATCATTTTCCATGTTCTTTGTGTCAAAACCATGCCATTTCATTAGCAGAATACAAATATGAACTCAAAACTGAAAAATATCACCTGTATCACAAAGACGAGACAATCGCGATTCTGTACCAACAGACGATTTTCACAATTTTGGAACTTCCTTCAGTCCTTTCCACTCATTTACAGCAATAGGTCTCTCTCTTCATACAACTTACTCAGTAATACACAAATATGACTCACAAATCTCCATGATTAAGCAAGAGACAAGCTCACACATCAAAAGAAATACACTCAACAGGAGAAAACACGATTTTGCAGAAACTCTTTCTTCTCTATTGATAGCTTGAGCAAATGACTAACCAACCTCTCCAAAATAGAGAAAATTGACTTATATACATTTTCAAGTGTCCCTTTTCACACTTGAAATTAGGTCTTTTTCTCTAATTTTCTAAAAAATGCTATCTAAGAGTTTCTAAAAATTCTACAAAAATTACATGAGATCCTCAACCACATAAGGAAGACTCTTCCTTATTTTTACAATCATTGCATAAATATTTTACAAGTTTTTTTTGACTTTTTACTAATTTTTTACATCAAAAATGCTCTTCAAAAATACACCTTCCAACACACACGCATATGACTAACCATAGGCTTATGACCATTCCAAGCTTCATAAGGAGTGATGACTCTCAATTCTTTTGTAGGGCAGCGATTCAACACATTTTGCATACATGACCGCTTCCATCCAAAACTTATGAGGAAGATGCTTTCCTTTAACCATACATTGTGCCATTTCAAGTAAAGTTCTATTTTTACGCTCGGCAACACCATTTTGTTGAGGTGTATATGGCACCGTAAATTGATGTGAAATACCTCTTTCACAAAGAAAAGCATTAAACTCATGTGACATGTACTCACCACCACGATTCGTGCGTAGAGTCAAAAGCTTTTGTGAAGAAAAAATTTTCAGCCATAGCTAAAAATGCTTTGAAGCAAAAAAATACATCATTCTTTGCTTTCATAGGATACACCCATGTATGGCGAGTAGCATCATCAATGAAGGTAACAAAATATACATGCTTCCCAAAAGATGGGGTCTTGACGGGACCACATACATCACTATGAACAAGCTGTAATTTTCTTGTAGTGTGTGTATGACCATCTTTTGGAAAAGAAGCACGATGCATTTTTCCAAGAATGAAACCTTCACATGCATGCTTTTCAATGGACTCAAGTGTAGGCAAGCCAATAACCATGTCCTTCTTTTGTAAGTAGAGCAAACTATTGAAGTTTAAATGACCAAAACGAGCATGCCATAGCTCCATTCCACCATGGAAGAAGTATGAGCAACTAAGGCATTTGAGGCAGCCCTCTTGTATGTATCCATGCGATACAAACCATTACATAATGTACCGGACATCACGATAACATCGCCATTGCTGAAATCATGAACCATACACTTATCATCAACAAAGTGTACATGAAGTCCAGCTTTGGCAATCAACGGAACTCAAATTAAGTTCTTCTTGATACCGGGCACATACAATGCATTTTTTAAGAGAATCACACCTCCATTTGCAGTCGTAAGCTCAATTTCTCCTACTCCAATGATAGGATAAGAGGCATTGTTTGCACACACCACATGTCCTCCTTTAGGTGCATCTTTTAAAGAGGCAAAAAATCTTTTGCATGATGTTATGTGCTTTGAAGCACCACTATCAAAGAACCAATCCGAATGAGCCTCACTCACAACCATACATTTAGAATGTAAAGAAGCATCATAATGACATGTAACAACACATGCCCAAAAATCTTGAGCCATGTTAGCTTCATCATTCTTTGCATTTGCTGAATTTTCAGCAATAGACATGTTGGATTCCTTCTTCTTTTCATTGCGTTTTGCAAGCTTTCTACACTCATCAATAGTATGACTAGCCTTCCGACAATATTTGCATCTCTTCTTCTTTTGTAAATCACCATCATTAGAGGAATGAGTGGAAGAGGAAGCTTGAGGCTTTGGTTTTGATGAACCCAAAGCTGAACCATACTTGCTTTTCCCCTTTTGTGAGATAGCAAGTGCTTGCGTTCCCTCAATCAAACCACTCCTATTCACTCTAGATTGCTCTTCTTGCAAAAGAAGAGACACAACCTCATCAAATGCATACATATTAGGATTTCCTTTTGCAACCAAATGAAGTGTAGTAGCAAAGCTTTGAAAAAATCCAGTAATCCTTTCAACAATGTAGAAATGAGTGATGCATCCGGAATGATCGCATTTATGTTTGCCAATTGCTCTTTCAAGTCCTTGATGCGTGTCACATACACATCCACCGACTCATTTTCAGCCATACATACATCTTCAAGTTGCTTCCTCAAGTATGCAACACGTGCTTCATTACGCACGGCTTACAAAGAAGCGAGTGTCCCATGCCTGTCTTGATGTAGAACATGACCCAATGTGTGGAACGATATGACGCTTCACTGAAATCGCAATCAAAGCATGAGTTTGAGCATCTTTTCCATCCCATCTAAGCTTCTCCTATGTAGGTGGAGAAGGGGAAGCCACTGTACTCGAAGAAGAAGCTCCATCTGTGACAGTAGACTGTGAAGTAGAAGCACCTTCCGGTCTTCGATCTACATCTGCCACTATGTTCCAAAGTTGTTTTGCAACAAGAACATGCTTCATCATGTAAGACCACATCGGATAGTTAGTCCCATCAAGCTTATCTTTAGCTTGAAGCATGCCAAACAAGTCATTGTTGCCCGCCATTTCACTAAAGAACAAGAATGTGATAAAATCTTCACTTCGATGAAAGTTGAAATGAGTGCTGAAATTTCAGCTCACAAACCATCACTCTGATGGCGATTCTGACTGCACGAATGGCTTCGAAATGGGGGTAAAACCCCAGCACACCTGATGGAAATGTTTCCGGGCTGCTGAAATTCACAATTCTATGCTCCGAAGTCGATTTGCACTATTAAAGTGCACGTGCGCCGCGACGCGAAAAACCAAAACTTGAGAAGAAGCTGAACCTGCTCTGATACCATTGTTGGGTGTGTGTAGAAATGCGAGAGACACACAAGAAGCACACACAAGAAGCACACACAAGGAGCACAAACGCAGCAAGACACACGGAGAAGACGATGGCTGGAACAACTCTCTCTATTGATCGATGTACTGAACTGAAGTAAGAGCTGAATAATATCCCTAAGTACAAAGTACCACCACATATGAGAGTATCAAGTATGTGGTAACATGGGGAAAAAACTCTAGCCAACACTAGAGTAAAAAGTGCCCATGTATAGGGAAAAGGTTCACATCAAAGCTACTCGAGGAACACATAAGTGTAACATGCAGTAGACTCAGATATTTGGTACTTTGACAGTGGGGCAACCAAACATATTACCTCGTAGCGCAGTTTCTTCTCTTCACTCGAGCCTTCCCCTACAGGGAATACTGTTACATGTGCCAAAAACTCCTCTTATCCTGTTATGGGAGTTGGTAAGATCATTTTGACTACTGCTGATGGTAGTTCTTTCACTTTGTTAGATGCTTTATTTGTGCCAGGGATCAAGAAGAATCTGTTATCAGTTTCTGCATTAGCCAAGATTAGCTTGGTTGTGAAATTTGTTGATGACAGGTGTACAGTTCATGATCTGTCAAATGGCGATGTGATTATTGCTTCTGGCATTTTATGTCGTGGGTTGTATAAGCTCATCGACTATGAAAGATCTGAAAATGATTTTGCATATGCAGTAAATGATTCTCAGGCTATGTCAGATGCAAAGTTTTGGCATGCACACTTTGGTCATCTAAATTTTGCTAGTTTGCTACGCCTGCAGAAATCTGAAATAGTGTCCTCTTTGCCCAAACTTGAGGCACCTGGAAAACATGTTTGTGAAGGTTGTATTTTGGGCAAAATGCGACGTTCCTCCTTTCCAAACGATGGTTCAGTTCGGGCTACACAGAAATTGCAGCTTGTACATAGTGATGTCTGTGGTCCTAT
This sequence comes from Ceratopteris richardii, assembly GCA_020310875.1. NCBI lineage: Eukaryota > Viridiplantae > Streptophyta > Polypodiopsida > Polypodiales > Pteridaceae > Ceratopteris > Ceratopteris richardii. The sequence goes on along the minus strand of CM035422.1, from coordinate 107,451,246 downwards.
GCAGACACCCTCTTTTGGAAATTACCTTTACTTCGTGACTTTCATTGATGATTTTTCCAGGCATGCATGGGTATATCCACTCAAAGCAAAGTCCGAAGTGTTCATGTGCTTCAAACAGTTTTTGGTTTTGGCTGAAAATCTGTCAGCATGTAAAATGGGCACCCTCCGTTCTGATCGAGGGGGGGAATATATGTCTTCTGATTTTAATGCATTTCTGGTTGAACGTGGGATAAAACACCAGTTTACAGTGCCGTATACACCTCAACAAAATGGACTTGTTGAACGGAAGAACAGGTCTCTCATGGAGATGGTGAGGTGTATGGTCAAGAGTCAAGCTTTACCTCATAGTTTCTGGCTTGAGGCTGTCATGTGTGCAGCATATGTACTGAACAGGTATCCCACTAAAGCGCTGTAGTCTATCACTCCATATGAGGCTTGGCATGACCGCAAGCCATCTGTTGCTCTTCTGCGTGTTTTTGGTTGTTTGGCA